>JASDQU011313313.1:0-21930 GCA_032191745.1 Picea mariana
TAATTTGCCAGGATCTCGGAGGCCGAGTCCCCCTTGGCTCTTTGGCATGCAAAGTTGGTCCCAGTTGACAAGGGCCCATTTCTTTTTGGGTTGGAGACCCTGCCAAAGAAAATTCCTCTGCAGAGCTCTGATAGCCTTGATGACTTTCTTGGGGGCTGCAAGAGCCGTGAAGAGGTAAGTGGGGAGCGCTTGCAGGATAGATTTGAGGAGGACTAGGCGTGAAGCGATGTTTAGGGGTCTGAAGGTCCAGTTGCACATTCTGTTGGAAATGGAGAGAAGGAGGCTGTCCCAAGAAATGGAAGAGGCAACAGTCCCTGTTAGAGGTATTCCTAGATAGTTGGACGGAAGGGAGCTCCTTGGAATTCCTAAAAGCCTGGAGATGTGTCTCTGCACAGGGATCGAAGTGTTAAAGAAGTAGAGCTTGGAATTGTCAAGGTTGAGGGTCATGCCAGAGGCAGCAGAGAAATTAGAGAGAATAGAGCTGAGCTTGGTCGCTTCCTGTACAGAGGGAGAGTTCAAAAGGAGGGTATCATCTACGAATTGGCTGTGAGAAGGCGTAGGCTGGACGTTGTGGAGGGGGAGGCCTTTGAGGGATCCTTCGCTGACTACAGCTCGGAGGTAGCATCCCGGGCCCTTCACTAGGAGAACGACGAGAAAAGGGGAGAGAGGGTCTCCCTGACGAATGCCTCTGGAGGGCGAAATGGGTTTGGAAGGAACACCATTTATTAGAATGGAAAAGAAGGTCGAAGAGATGAGGTTTAAGACCCAGCTTGTCAAATCCTGATCAAATCCAAAGGCGTCTAGGACTGCCTGGATGTACTGCCAGCTGGCTCTATCAAAAGATTTGGAAAGATCGATTTTTATGAGCATACCTGCGATTTTTGAAGTTTTGAGCGAATGTATGACTTCGTGTGCCAGGATGACGTTGTTCATGATTTGCCATCCTTCTACGTACCCTGACTGCTCCGGGGAGATGAAAAAGGGAAAGATGAGCTTGAGCCTAGTGGCAATGACCTTGGTGATTATTTTGTATATTACGTTACAGAGAGCTATCGGCCTGAAGTGCTTGGGATTTGTGACTCGTTCCTCTTTCGGAATGAATGTGAGGAAAGTGGCGTTGAGGGCTGGCAATACTAGACCTACAGTTCGAGATTCTTCTACTACTACCCAGACTTCCTGGCCAATCAAGTCCCAGCAATAGTGAAAGAAGTCAGTGGTGAACCCATCCGGGCCTGGGGCTTTGCCAGCAGGCATGGCCTTGACTGCTTGGTTGACTTCTTCCTGAGTAATGGGTCGGGTTAGGGCAACATTCTGTTCCTGGGTTATCAGAGCTGGTATGTGCGCAGTGACTCTCCTAATTGCTTCCGATCTGTCGCTGACTGGTTCTTTTGAGAGGTCTTGATAGTATCGAAGCAGTTCTGCCTCAATTTTGGAATGTTCCCTGATGGGATTGCCCTGGCTGTCCTCCAAGTGTGAAATCCTGTTGATGTGCCTTCTTTGGATCATGGCTTTATGAAAGAATTTAGTTTTTTTTTCCCCCTCCTTAATCCATTGCACTATGGATTTTTGCTTCCATAGGATCTCCTCCTGCTTTCTTCACTCCTTTAGCTGCATCGTAAGTTGCTCTTCTTCCTGCATGAGTTCCGTTGTACGGGATCCTGCTATGAAGATTCCTTGTATTTCCTCTAGCCATCCTACGATGGTCTTTATGCTTTGAGTGATATGTCTGAAGCTTTCTTTGTTCCAAATTTTGAGCTGCTGCTTAAAGTTTTTAAGGCGTTGCTGAAATTTATACATGCATGAGCCATGATCGATTTCTGCTTGTTCCCACCAGGATTTGGCTAAGCTTTTGAAGTCCGGATTTGATAGCCAGAATTTCTCAAAGAGAAACGGCTTGTATTTGGGGGGCTCCCCCAGATCCATCTGCAGACCCAATGGCCAGTCGTCAGAGCCTGCTTTCGGGAGAATCATGCTTTCCAAGTTGGTCCATGATTCCATGATCTCCTCTGTTACCAAGAAGCGGTCCAGTCGGTAGGCGATGTGCTGATTGCCTGATCTGCGATTTGACCACGTGAAAGCACCATTGCTATTCTCTATATCGACTAAGTTGAGATGGTCAATGAGAGCTTTGAACTTACCACTTTCTTGCTCCAGTCGTTTGATGCCACCGGATTTTTCTTCCAGTGTCAGAATCATATTGAAGTCGCCGTCGATGATCCAGTTGGGGGTGGCTATTAGACTCCTGACTAGCTTGATTCGCTCCATGAAGTTGTCTTTGTCCTGGCTTCCTTGAGGGCCATACACATTTGTGATGGCGCCTTCCTGGTTCGTGCCCATTATGTTGTAGCGAGCCGTAATTGTGCCGACTGTTGTAAAGGGCTCATTGACATTTATGCTTGCTGGGTTCCAGAGTATGGCCAGGCCTCCAGAGGCCCCTATGGAGTCCGTTGAGATGGAGTTACATTCTCGGCATATGCGCTGGAAGATTGCTTCGCCTTCTGCTCCTTTGCATTTAGTTTCTTGGAGCAGTAGCATGTCTGGTTTCTCTGATATGATGCAATCTCGGAGGATCCTCTGTTTGGATCTCCCATTCAGGCCTCTTACGTTCCAAGTTATGATCTTCATCATTAAGAAGGAGGAGTGGAGTGGAGATATTTCTTTGAGAGCTTGTGTATTTGTCCTGAGTTGATCATGAGATTTCCCGCCTCCTTGATGAGTTGATGAGTTGTTTTCCTTCCTCTTCTCTTGCTTTCACGCAGGATTTTCTTCGAGCCAGAGTTTTGATCTAGGGCTATGCCTAAACGTGCAGTGGACCCAGCTGAGGAGTTCAGGAATACCTTGTGGACTTTGCGCAGTTGTTCTTCCGGAAGGGTTTGCAGATCCTTTTGATTTAGGGCTTCTTTCAGTTTTTCCAAATCTATCCCTGCCAACTCTCTCTGTCATCCAGTATCATTGGCGTGTCGCCCTCCCCCTCTGATCTGTCCTCCATAAGGGCTTCCTGATTTTCAGGGTTGGGGTTGGGTTGCATGTTCGCTTCTGGCTGCTGTTGGGGATTCTTGAGTGGATTCTGCACCTCCTCCTCCTCCGGTAGATGCTCGAGAATCTCGTACTAGTTCTTGGTGGCTATGCTGCGTTTGGAGTCCATGGGCTGCTTCTTTGGAGGATTTTTCCTTTTTGTGGGGACTGTGGTGAATCCATCTGCCTGCTTGGTGTCAGTGGCTTTGGTGGTTGGCTTGATGAGAGGGCAGTCCCGATAAAGGTGGCCGTGCTCATGACATCTACGGCATCTGAATGGTATGTGTTCGTAATCCAGGGTTTGTAACCAGTCTTCGTCCTGATATTCCAGGGTTACCGCACCAGGGATAGCCTTTGAAATGTTCATATAAACACAGATCTGGGCGTATGAAGTGTATTTGCGTTGTCTAGTGGCCTCTGATGCCCTCATATATTGTCCTAGGGTGTTTCCAATGCCCATTAGGATTTCTTCCAGCCAAAACTCTTGTGGAAGGGAATACAGACGAATCTAGACTGGGGCCATAGTGAAGTCTTCTTTGTCTGGGCTAAATCTTTCGGTCCAGAAACGAAGGAACAGCCCTGCTGAGTTGAAGAAGTATGGCCCGTTTTCAAAGATTCGGTCCTTGTATTCTAGGTTATATAATATGATTGTGAAGAAACCTTTCGAGCTGAGTTGAAGTTCATAATCATCTTTGGGGTTCCACCAATGCTTTACCCATTTGTTGAGGTCTCTCTCAGCTGGCCATAGCCCTAGAAATTTGCCAATGAGTGCATGCTCCCGCATGAATTGCGTATGCTCTCCCACTTTGTTCGAGCTGATGAGGTATCTCGGCGTTTTCTCCGTCTACGGAATACATTTGCCTGGTTCCCAGCTCCGTGGGTGCTTTGGTTGAGAGGTGCTGGCATCGGTATCCATGTCTGCTTTGAGGCCTTGCTCGCTGGCCAGAATCTGTTCTCGAATCTGCGGCGGCGGTTCGAAGGCGGGTCGAGTTGTTCTGGTCCTCGCTGGTTCATTAGCCGCTACATTGCAGTAAGAGGGGGGTTCCCCCCCCCCCCTCGGCTCCCATTCCCCTGCAGCAGAAGGAGTCGGTCGATGAGAGGTGCCGCGCGCTGTTGTTTGCTCTGGAATTTTTGATTTGGGATCATTTTTCCGCCTAGGGTAGGGCTAGGGTTCTGCAGAGCTCACGGGTCATGTCCTCGGCTAATTACAATCAATTATATTAAATTTACAATATTTTAAATTTGAAATCTATACTTTGAATTCTGTACTTTTTTAATACAGTCCCAATGTGTGTCATGTGCTCGATCATCATATGTGCATGCATACCTGCTTGAAATTCTTCTTTTTGAAAATCTCTATTGATATTATCATCGTTTGTTTCTTGAATATTTTCACGTTCTTGTTTCTTTCTCCTATAAAACTCTTTCCTTTGTTCGATTTGGCGAGTATCATCTCGAGTGTGATCATATTTTCTCTTGTGGAAAATTTTGTTTCCCATGACTTTTATAGTTATCTGTAAAATATATGTTCAACAATGACCTCACCTTGAAAAAATGCTCAACATTTATCTTTCAACATATAAATTGTTATTCCAATAAAAACTTGAACAAACATCAATTACCTTATTCAACAAAAACAAAAAATATGATTCGAAACTTTGTTTAAGTGCTCTAGAAAACCACCATGTATCGATAACAATCCTCCGATTAATCCTATGGAATAGAGGGAAAAAATAAGGAAAGAAAAGAATACAAATGCAATCAGTAATAGAAATTCTTTGAAATCCCTAACCCCGAGCTTATATCTATCTGTCCATCCCATGAATTGTGTTAAATGCATTCAGAAGAAAGCCTATTTATACAAATTGGCATGAAATGAAATGATATGACGTGTCTTTTCATTTTTTTCGACTAATGGAATTCACTCGACAACCTTTCGGCTAAAAGAGTGGTTTTTCGGCCGAAAACCTAGGAAACCATTTAGTTTTGACAGTTTCCGTTAGATTTTAGTCTTTCGGTCGAAAGATTATTTCGGCCACCTTTCGGCCTAACGAGTGGTTTTTCGGCCGAAAACCTTGGGAACCATTCAGTTTTGATTGTTTCCATTAGATTTTAGTCTTTTTACCGAAAGATTATTTCAGCCGAAAAAACGAAATTGGGACTGAAAACTAAAACCAGAGAATTGCCCCAAGCTTAACTGAACTTCGGAGGTTCCGAAATCCTGCAAATGATGAGAATTTGGTTTTGAAAATGACACCAGCATTTCCAAAATTGAATCTACTAGCAATTCTTATAATTTGTTTTCATTTTCTTTATTTTTATCTATTTTTATTTAATTTAAAAAAAAACACTACATGATATTTTCAGCAGACGTTATGATTCGGTGAAATGAAATATCAGTATCTCTAAAAATATACAGTGAAAAAATAAAAAAAAGTATATTCATAATCCTTAAACTGTTCTTTTCAAAAGGGTATATTTAAATTTTAGTTTTAAGTAAAAATTAAGATAGATACAAGGTGTAGAAAAGCATGTGTTTAAAATCTGCAACGTTTTTAGCTTGGTCAACTTCAAAAAATTCTATAAATTATAATATTCATCCGTTAGATTCAAAATTATAGTCATAATAAAATAGAGTCTCTATATATTGTTGCAGTATATTTCGTTTCTTAAAAACATAATTTTAATAATAGATACATTGTTGTAGAAAACGGTAACTCATTATCATTCCTTTCATGTTTAAGGAACATACTGTTAAAAAATTGTCAAATTGACATATCAAATCGTGATAAAAAAAAATTGAAAAATAGTCATTGGAAATCTAACACAATTCTTCACAAGTTCTGTTTTTACTGTAAAGTGAAATTCTAAATAAAAAAATTACTTTTGTATGCCGAAAGTTGAAGAACTTGTGAAAATACAGTATGTTTTCTCATAGAACAAGCAAAAGTGTAACTCATCTTCATGGTTTCACCCAATTACATGATGATAATACATAGACATATATGATTTTGTGTTATATACTAATTTGTAGATCAATGGGCTATGAAATAACTAAGGGATAATGGTAATAAAAGTGGATGTCATGACCACCCACCAAGAAAAAATATGGTATGAATCTTTGTATATGAAATTATATTGGTACAAATGCACTGTTATGATATATGGACTAGTGCAGGTTTTCAGGTGATGAGACTGCCCAAATACTCAATAAACGATGACAAAATTCCCAGCAACATGAAGTTATTATATATTCGATTGTAGGGTGTGGACCCTACTCCTATTAAGAGGGGTGGAGGCATTTCCCATCGTGTATCCTCTAAAACCTGGAGTCATGGGAGGACAGTGTTAGCTCATGCTCCCCTAGATGTGTGATGATGAATCTCAGTTGCCTGCTGGGGAAGCTTGGTCAAGATAGTGACACTTCCACTTACGGGTTCTATTTGGAGTTAGGTAAATATAGTTGATGCTCCAAGATAGTTTAGCAGAGGAAGGATATGAATGGAAGATGGAAGTAAGTTAGGGAGGAAGGATGAATAGAAATAGTTGAGACTGCATGGAGATTTGCCTTATGGTGTAATTTATCATTTTTCCTTCTGAAAATAAAATGTGTATATATGTATATTCATAATTACTTAACTAAACTACAATTTTCTAAATAAACATTGTTGAGCTAGATTATTGTAATTAAGGGATTTCACAAACATTTGATTGGTTTATTATCTTTTATAAAATGAATAGTCTTGCTGATTGGATTGGATGCATACAAAAATTACTACAGAGGTGATAGTTATTGTTATCAGTACATGAATGAGACTTGTATGTACTAGCTACAAATGGATTTCTTACACATGTACACTAGTATGTGAGAGTTTTCTTGGCTTACTTACTAATAATGTTGTTTATTGGATATGAATGTGTGAACCATGTGTCATTTCCATTGTATAATAAAATACTTTAACTTCAGGATGAAGTTTCCTGAAGGGTGGGTGTATGTAACAAGCCTAATTAATTTCATGATTAAATATTTGTTTAATGAATATTAGTTTAATTAATTTCATGATTAAATATTTTTTTAATGAATACTAGTTTAATTAATTAATTTCATGATTAAATATTTGTTTAATGAATTTTAGTTTAATAAATTATTATTTTTTATTTTTTATTTTGGAGACTTAGTGTATCGATAGATGGACCCATTTATTGAAGGTCGGGATAAGGTGGTTGAAGATTAATAGGGGGATAAGGCAATGAATAATGAGGGAAAGGAGGATAAGGCAAGGGGAAACACTCGGGGAAGGGATCTTCTTTTGTTTGGGGGTAATATTTTCATATGGGAGAAGGAGAAGGTGAAGAGGGGAACAATTTTGGACCGCATCTGTATTTATAGATTTACTGGCAGCTTGCTTGAGGACCTTGCTTGAGGACTTCCACAAAGGGCACCTGTTGATGGGAATTTTGGGATCGGGGGCCAAGAAACCATAAGGAATCTTGGAGCTAGGGAGCCAGATAGGATGTTCCTAGCTGGTTGGGAGGTTAGGTAGTTTTGGGCAGAGTTGGAGAACAACATCAGTTTGAGGTATTTATTATCATTATTATTGTTGTTCATTATTGTTATATTGTTTCTTTTTTTTATTATGCTAAATATGTTATTCATTATCATGTTGGTCATTTTTATATTATGCTTAACAGTGAGTTGTTATTATGCTGAATAAAGAACATAAAAAAAAAATATGATAGCAAATTCTATATTTAAATTTA
The DNA here is from genome assembly GCA_032191745.1 of Picea mariana. NCBI lineage: Eukaryota > Viridiplantae > Streptophyta > Pinopsida > Pinales > Pinaceae > Picea > Picea mariana. The sequence continues at coordinate 7,777 of JASDQU011313313.1, forward strand.
TGTTTTTAATTCTCTATTTGGAGAGGCCTTGCATTTCAAGAATATTTTGATGATGTAACTATTTTGAATGGATGTCACAATAGACATATATTTTTGGTTACTTTTTAGTAAATACTTTATTAAAATGGATATGTCTCTATCTTGTAAGATAGGAGAAACAGATCATGAATTTATTTTAAATACTGGTGCTTTCCCAGAGACAAGGGAAATTATTTTGGACCTGGTGATGGACTCATATTTCTAAGAAATATATGAAATGCAATTTGGTTTTTTCCTTTAGTCCTTATGAAAACTATAGAATGTGATTATTGTCTTTCATATATTTTCTGGGTATGAAAACATATGTTTTGGATTAGCTTTAGTCTATTCAACATTTATGCATTCATGTCATGTTTTCTTTTACGAAGTCCATTATTTATTGGTTAGCATAATATTTGTGGCTAATCATATATCTGTACATTTTGAGTTTATGTCGAATGTTAGATTATTTATTATATCAAGTTTCCGAAGATTGGAGTTAATTTCATCTCCGGATTTTTGAATCATTTAAAATTATATGAGAAAATTATATTTCCCTTTCTGATTATAATAGATTGCTCTCCACATAAAAAATTCTTTTAGTTGTTTAAGGAAATATTGTTCTTTGTTTCTTGCCATAGATTTATGCTTGGAAATAGGTTAAGAGGAGCTTACATTACAGAGAAAGACAAAATAGATTAGATATTTTTCTTTACAACTGATCAACATCATGTTAGTTAATTTCGTTTTATTTGTTTTATTTATTTTGTGAATGAATAATGATTAAATGATTCAAAGTTTAATTCTTTGTTCATTATAGTTACATTACTTTAAATCTTATTCGTTCATTTTTTGTTGTTTTCTACTTATAGTAATAGAAATATTTTCTTAGTTATACATCCTATTTAAACTTTTATTCATCAATTACATTATCATTTTCACAAGGTTTTATTCAAATATTGTATATGTACATACATAGTGTATATAATATGATTGTATTCTAAATATATACATATATATTAATAGATAGTATTATCAATTAAACGTACTCTATAGGATTATATAGTTATATAGTCTTACCTCTCTTAGTTACTTTAGTAATTTCATTGGGTAACAGAGCCATAAAACCTATCAGGGTAGGTTATTCCAAATGGCTTGGGTTAACTAGACAACCCTAGACCGGATCTTCCCTCTTGTTGACAGTGTGTCACATATGCTCGTCAACAAAACTTAACACCATCTCTCCACATAGACCAATCGTTATTTAATTTTATAAGTGGATATGGAACTTTGAGTAGTTAAGATGACCAGCTCCATGAGCTCTCATCGTCCTATCTGTAACCTATACTTTCAAACTCTTAGTGGTTACCTACTTTATCCTATTACAATAACTAACAATTGTTTCCAGATAAGAGTCAACACTCAATATCCACAACCCCTTACAGTCCTTTATGACTTTACAAACATGGAATCTTTAAAAATGTTTCTTTCAAAAATATCTCAACAACTCGATTTAATTCTGAGTTAATTTCTGATTTGAAACTCTGTCATGTTGAGATGTCATTCCTTTGCCTCCACGCTTGCATTTTGAATTTGAAGGCAATGCTTCTGCATCATACTCCTCTAGTTAAAATTTTCATGGAATCTTGTCCATGAGCACCTGCATTGTCTTTCCATGCTTCAAAATATTAGGTTTTGTGAACCAACTTGCATCTTCCATTGGATGATCTTTCCACTTCAGTAAATACTCAGGATATGTCTTCCTCTTGGTCTTCTTTCCATCTCTTTGTTCAATGATTTTCTCCATCTGAGGTTTTTCTGCTGTGGGAAATTTTTCTTCCCACTGAACTTGTTTCTGATCATCTGATTCTCCTACCTCATCTCTCCTATATGAATATAGGTCTCCAACATTGAATATCGGTGATTTCCCAACATTCTCCGGCAATTCAATATCATAAGCATTTGTTGTCAATTTTCTGAGAATCTTGCATGGTCCTATCTTCTTCATCTTAAACTTGTTATATGTTCCCCTTGGAAACCTCTCTTTTCTCAAATGATCTAAAAATTCATATTCAACTTCGAATTGAACTTCTCTCCTCTTTTGATCAATTATATTCTTGTATTTCTGGTTGTTGTCTTCTAGCTTCTCTCTGACTCTGTCATGGAGTTTTTGCATTTCTGTTGAAAAATCCTTTGCCCCGGCACTTTTGAAATCATCTTGATTTAGATATCTCAACTATGTAATCCCTCTTGGTTCTATACCATACACAATTTCAAATAGAATTTTTCATGTGCTCCTATTCACTGGATTGTTGAATGCAGATTCTGCTTGTGCCAGAATCTAATCCCATTGTCGACCTTGCTTAGTGACCAAAATTATCGGCAAGTTTCCTAGAATGTTGTTTACTACTTCAGTCTATCCATATGTATGATGGTGGTATGTTGAAATAAAGGACAAATTTGTCCCCAGCCTCTTCCATAGATTCCTCCAAAAGTGTACTACAATTTGGTGTCCTTGTCTAAGACTATGCTCCTCAGAAATCCATGTAATCTCACTACTTCTCTGGAAAAACAATTGGCTATGTGTGTAGCATCATTTGTCTTCCGACATGGTATGAAATGTGCCAGTTTTGAAAAATCTTTACACCACAACAAATATGGAATCAATCCCTTTCTGAGTTCTAGGAAATACCAAAACAAAATCTATATTGATTTCATCCCACGACCTTTCTGGAATTGGTAATGGTTTATGCAAACCAATGTTTGTTGTCCTCCTTTTGCATATTGACAAATTCTGCATTTGTTCACAAACATTTTCACCTCTTCTCTCATGCTCGACCAATAATGCAAATTACTCAGCTGTGAAAATGTCTTACCATGACCAAAATGTCCAGCCAAACCTCTGTTGTGTTTCCCTTTCAGTAGGTTATCTCTCGTTGAGAATTTCGGTATGCATAATTGACTTCCCTTGAATAATAATCCATCATGGATCAAATATTCATTCCATGTGCTTTTTTCTCCCAACAAAGTATTCTTTCATGTCTCATAATATTCCTTGAAATCTGCATCTTCTCTATACATCTCCTTGAGGTGTTCAAACCCTAAGGTCTTCACATGGAATTCATGTACAATCAAACTCCTCGTGCTCAAAGCATTTGAAACTTTGTTAGCATTTCTAAAAGTATGTTTAATAACAAAAGTAAAAGTCTTCATAAATTCTACCCATTTAGCATGTCTCTCTTTCAACCTTTCCTGCCTAGTAATAAACTACAAAGCTCGGTTATCATTGTACAAGACAAATTATTTAGGAATTAGATAGTGTCTCCACTTATTCAAAGCTTGAATCACTGCATAAAATTATTTTTCATATGTGGAATACTTCTTCTTGGTGTCATTCATCTTCTCACTAAAATAAGCAACTGGCCTATTATCCTGACTCAAGACTTCTCCAATAGATAATCCACTTACAACACATCTCACATTAAATGTTTTTCCAAAATATGGCAAGACCATAATTGGTTGTTCTGTGATTTTCTCTTTCAATACCTTGAAACTTTTTTTAGCTTCCCCTGTCGAACTAAAGGACTTGTGTTTCTTCTTCATAGTGTTCAACATGGGTGCACATATACCACTTAAATTTATGATAATATTTCTATAAAAACTTGCTAACCCATGAAATTTTTTTACCTCAAATATGTTCCTTGGCGATGGTCATTCTTTGATTACTCTCACTGTTTCTGGATCCATCCTCAATTCATTTGAAGAAATCACACAACCCAAATATATGATTTCCTTATTCATAAAAGAACTTTTCTTCATATTTATCATCAATTTTTCTTGCTGCAACTTTTCCATCATTGATGTCAGATGTCTTAAGTGTTCTCCCTTTGTCTTACTGAAGATTAGTATGTCATCTAGATATACTATGACAATTTTTCCTATGAAGTCTTTCAGTACTTCATTTATCAATCTCATAAATGTCTTTGATGCATTTGTCAACCTAAATGGAATGAATATCCATTCAAACAATCCTTCATTTGTCTTGAATGTTTTTTTTCATTCTTCTCCCTCTCTCATTCTTATTTGATGATATCCACTCTTCAATTCTATCTTGAAAAAATAGCTCGCTCCACTCAAACAATCCATCAAGTCATCCATCCTCGGTAAAGGAAATATGTAATTAATGGTTATCTTTTTGATGGCTCTGGAATCTCTACACATTCTCCATCCTCCATACTTATTTGTACTTAACACAAATGGTACTATGCATGGGCTTACAATTTCCCTGACTAAACCTTTATCCAACAACTCCTGGACTTGATTTTTGACTTCCTCATTCTCCCTAGGTTTCAACCTATAAGCTGCTTTGTTTGGTAAACTAGCTCCTAGAATAAGGTCAATATGGTGCCTTATACTCCTAATGGGTGGCAATGAGTGTGGTAACTCATCCACTACTATTTGAACAAAGTTTTCGAATAGTTCCTGGATTTCTTCAGGAAAATATTCCTCGTAAGTATTTGTAAGGATAACTCTAGGCTTTCCCACTACAACAAATTGTATGTCTTTATCCTTCTTGAATTCATTCAAGAGTTCCTTCCCACACATGAGAAGTATACTTGAAATAGCTTCCCTCTTTTTCTCTTTATCTTCTATGGGTAACAACATATGTGTCCTGCCATTCTTTTCTAGAGTATAAGTATTCTTTATTCCATCATGAATAACTTTTATATCAAACTTCCATGGTCTCCCCAATAAAATATGATAGGCATCCATATGAATTACAACACATAATATTCCATCCCTATAACCTCCTATTTTAAATTCAACTTGGAATTTTTTACTTACAATTACTTGATGTCTTTTTTGCAACCATGATACCGTGTATGCCTTTAGGTGTGCAGTTGTGTTCAGTTCCAGTTTCTACACCATCTCTATGGATACTAGATTGTTAGTTCTCCCACTGCCTATGATCACCTTGCAAAATCTGTCTTTCATCTTGTAAGTAGTTCTGAAAAAAATTGTTCGTTGAAATGGTTCCTCCATATCTTTCTGTGGTTTAAGAAGAATACTCCTCATCATGAGGTTCTTTCATCTTTTGTTTCTTCTACTTCCACATGTTTATGTGCTTCAGCAACATGTTCTTCAACAATGTGTGCTTCACCTCCTTATTCATTCTTTCTCTCGGGACATTCCCAATACTTGTGCCCTTGCTTTCCATAGGTATAACATTTAACTACGTCTCCTCTGGCTCTTCCTCTTCCTCTTCCTCTGGAAAAAAGAGCTTCTTCCTCCATGTTGTACTTATTTATAACTTCCAGTTTTCTCATGGTGACTATGTTGTTTGTCAAATTCATGCTTCATCTTCTAGAAATTCTCTCTGGTGGTTCCCTTACCTTTCCTTGAATTTCATCCTCTAATTTGTTGGCTTTGTTTTCTGGCTAATTTCTCTTCATCATTCAAGGCTTCTTGATAAGCATTCTCTATTGTACTAACCGACATCATGTTTATCTCCTATTGTATTTCATATCTCATCCCATTCATATATCTATTTGTTTTCTCATCTTCATTCTCCTTCTGTCCAGCCCTGATGTTCAGTATTTAAAATTCCCTAGTGTACTCCTTCATTGATAAGCTCTTTTGTCTCATGTTTTGCGATCTTCTAAACATATTGATTTGATTGTCCTTCTGGATAAATTTGGCTTTCAACTTGGCTACCATCCTATCCAAACTTTTAATTTTATACTTACCATTGCTCTTGCGTTCGGCTTGTAGTTCATCCCACAATAGCGATGCATGACCTTTCAATATTTTCCCTGCATGCTTCACCATCTTGTCTTCTTCAATAGATTCATAATCAAAGTATTTATCCATAGCACGTACCTAATCAAACAATTCTTCAACTTCTAAATTTCCTTCATACATTAGTACCCCTATTCCTTCTCTGGCTCCTATCTTTGAAACAACTTTTATTAAGCAATCTTGTGCAACATCTTTTACTACATTTTCTTCGACCTCTACTTCTTCTCTCTCAGCTTCACTGATATCTCCATTGTATGGTTTTATTCTTTTTGTTGCTTCCATGGCATCCAGTCTCATTCATAGTCACCTCATTTCTTCTTCCATTTGTTCATTTTATCTATGCCTTCTTGGTGGAATTATTCCACTATGTCACCTACAAACATAAATCCAATTCTTGATACCAACTTACCTCATTTCTCCTTTGTTTGTTGTCTACAAACAAACTCAATATCAGTTGTCATACCACCTGATGTAGCCCCCCTACTCCCTGTCAAGGGTCTCCAATTCTTGAGTTGAATGGCTCTCTGAAACCTTAATGGTATCCTTATTTATCTAAGCACAGGCCCTTTCGGCTCCTTGGTGTAGGTATGACATCACCCGCAACCTTCTCTTTCACTCTGCTGTGAAATATTAGAGCATTGAGAATTATCTCCTTTTCAACTAATCCCCCATTGATATGGCCTTGGTCGATGCCTTATTGTGACCACATGATTGCGGGAGTGGCCAATATCAGTTTGGGATCAAATTTCTTTTCGACCCACAATTTTACTCGAACCTCCACGTGTCCACTTGGAAAAACCATGGTATGGATTGCATCTCTCCCTCAGTTTTTTAAAATCCTCGTAGATTTTATCCCCACAATGATATCGGATCGTCGACTCATGATATTGATGATACTCTTCAAACTAATGGTTCATATCTACAATTTTCAAATCTACGGACCAGATCCACCTCTTTTTGATCAATGGTCAGGATCTCTTCGTAATTTCAGACTTCAGATGTTTGAAATCTCAAACCTTGATTTCCTTTGTATGCCAATATTCCAGAGTTGAAGATATATAGACACCTTTCCTGATCAATCAAAGGTCCTTCTTTCACTTTGGTTGTTTGACCTTTCAACTCAGATCAACGGTCCTGTGACCCCGTTCTCGATCGACGGTCGAGATCTCCTTTGGTTCTTCGAACTTCTAAGAAATCAAATCTCAAATTTCACCCTTCTTCCCAATTCCTTTTATCTGAAGGCTATAATCCACTAATGCATGTCCACTTAATATGACGTTCAAGGATTACTTCGGGTATTTACTCGGAGTACATGAATTTTTTCCATGTCTCTTTTAAATCCCACGGCTCTGAATCACTTCAAGATTTTACCTAGAGTACAGGGATTCACGCCACATCTCCCTTATATCTGTCAATCCAGATTCACTTCATATCTTTGGGTTTCGACAATCTTAGATATCAACTAAAACCCCTACAGTTTACCTGGATCTCTTGATCTATTGACAAGTGTCCCTGTGCATATCGACGACTCTCAAATCTTCAATTTTTTGGGCTTTGGATGTTTCAACGTTTCACATTTTTCCTTCCTCTGGATCTCACAACCTGCCGACATGTATCCTCCTAGATCTAACAGTCCGGATTTTCTCTAGCCCTTTAGCTCTCTGCACTTCAAACATGTCTCCTTTTGGACTCATGATATCTGACAGCTCAAATTCTCCCTGGGTGATTCGACACTTGAAACTTAGCCCGAACAATCTGACAGCTCAAATATATTCATGTTGATCGGACAAATGAGATTCAACTCTGGATTTTCAACTCTTTGGGCTTCTAAAACCTCAAGTCTCAAACCTTGATGAATTCTCTCTCCTCAATGTGTGAATCGTTAAGGCTCATTCACTTTAATATGATCAAATGGTTGTTGATCTTTTACACAATGATCCAACAACCATTGTCACTCCTCCTCCTAAGATTTTGATTTCCTCCGACTTACAATATTTCTCAGTATTCAAAGGTTTCAAACCTTTTCTCCTACGACGAGTCTGACTCTTGGATCTCGTCAACACTTCTGAAAAGTGTTGTCTCTCTTGATCTTGATCCTCAAAGGACTCTGACTTTCCCACCTGGATTTCTTGAAAATAAATTCTTCTCTCCCACCCGGCATTCCTTTGTTCTAGTTCTTCAATGCTTAGTCGCTCCTTGATGTTGTGCACTCCTTGCACCTGGTCTAAGTTTCCTTTGTTCTCTCTAAACTCCTCTCAGTCAATTCGAGACTCAATCGATGCACTCCTTGCATTCAAGATGCACACCTTGCATACAAGTTTCAAAAGAGAAAAAATTGAAACTTATCCAGTTTCATAACGAACTCATACTATCAACTTGTTAAACAATCACACATGAATGAAAATGAAATAAATCACATACACAAAATATAACATTCAGTCATTCATATATCAAATGAGCAAAGTCCAAGTATTTGCGACAATTATGTCTGTTCTATTCATTCATGAAAACAAATTACATAGTCTTTCTTCTACTCTATTCTTTTCTACTGATCTCTCTGATCTCTATCTCCTCATCTCTTAATCTCATAATACTCACAATCATTTTTTACAATGAAACAACAAAGTATCTAAGGATCAACTCCATGAGATCTCATTGTCCTGTCTGTAACCTATCATATCAAAATCTTAGCGATTACCTACTTTTTCCTATTACAATAACTAACATTTATTTCCAGATAAGAGTCAACACTCAATATATTCAACCCCTTCCATTCCTTCACAAATTTACAAACACGACATATTTAAAAATGTTGCTTTCAAAAATATCTCAACAACACGATTCAATTCTAAGTTAATTTTTGATTTGAAACTCTGTCATGCTGAGATGTCGTTCATTTGCCTCCACACTTGCATTTTGATTTTAAAGGTGATGCTTTTGCATCAATTGTTGTGATACAGGTTGTAGTACATGATTTATGTATGGTGTAGTACAAGTTGATGGTTTAGTGCATCCTTGGTAGAGGCATGTGTTGGTAATGTTGGTGTCGAGTTAACAAGTGTCCTTGGTAAATGATCTATGTGAGAGGATATCGACGACCCTCAGTGATGGTGAAAGGTTGAATAGGTCAATCATTGACAAGTTGGATAGAGTAACAGGTTATAGGTTGATGTGACTGTGGCAAAGACAGTGAAAGTGGTAGTGACAGTGGTAGTGACTATGGTAGTGATAGTGGCAAATTCCATGAAAGTTGGTCTAAACTTATATTCTAGGGAAACATGATGGGGAAAGGAGAGGGGTTTGTAGTCTCCTTTTGGTTGGAGTCGGAGGATGAGAGAGTTGGAGCTTACTTCAGGTGGAAGCCTAAGAACTAGGTGGTTGGATCCACCTTCCGGTTAGAGACGGAGAACCCAGGGGGTTGTAGACTCCTTCCGGTTGGAACCAAAGAATTCATGGAGTTGTATATTCCTTCAGGTTTGAGCCTCCTTCCTATTTCAACTGAAGAATTTGGAATTCGATGCTTCCTATGAATGAATTCTTGATATATATAAGAAATCATTTTGTGGTTTTCTCCCATTCATCTTTCGAAGTAAATACAAGTGTATTGTTTTATTGATGTGATTTTTGTTATGTTTACATGATTATTATATATATGAATGGATGCATTCATAGATGATAAATTTATGATATACCTTGAACATTGTTTTAAAAGTGAAAGAATATGTATTGTTGTTAAAAGTGGTATAAAGTGCTCATTCTGATTCACTCCCCCCTCTGAGTAATCCAACAATTGGTATGAGAGTTGGTTCTTTCAGTAGACATTTTAACCACTAGAATGAGATCATGGAATTCTATGAGAATGGAGCACCAACGTTTGATGGTCAGAGTGGTCTAGAGTTTAAGATATGGAGAAGAAGAACAAAAGTATGTTTAAAGGAACATGGATATGTTATTTTTTATTCAGTTGTCACAGGATATAATTCTACCAAGAAAGAAAATATTGCACAAAAGAAATAATTGAAGAAGAATAACTAAATAGCAATGGAATTCATCTGGGAAGGATTACTTGATTCGGTAAGAGAAAAAGTTGAAAAGTGTTCATCATCTAAAGAACTTTGGGGTAAGCTACATGATATCTATTATCCTCCCATCATAGATTCATGGTTTGACAAAGAATATGAAGGGACAAAACAAGAAACAAGACGCTCATCATGTCAGACATATTCAAAAGAGGAAGAATGTGAAGTGACATAAGCCAACAAAGATGAGCTCTTTTTCTTCAAATGTAAAGAGCACAAACATATTGAAATTGAATTCCCATATTTGAATATTGAAAGTGATGAGACAAAAAATCCAATTGAAGACAATCATGAATCGTAATTGATTAGTTCTTTAGATGAATTAAATAAAGAAAGATAATAAAACAAGTCACTCAAGAAATAATTGATGAAGCAAAAGGAAAGTGTTCAAGATTTAGAAGAATTCTAGTAGGTCATCGAGAAATTATGAGATCATCTAGAAGAGGCCAGAAGGATTGAAGAAACTCTAGAAGAGAAAAATCAATGTTTGGAGGCCAACATAGAATAATATAAGGAAGAATAAAAAAAGAGAGAAAATATACTGATAGATCATCTCAAGGGAAGAATTGATGATTTAAACCAGCTTGGGGTAGAGTTTGTTTCATAAGAGAGAAGACTGAAAAAATAAATAATTGCATTGAAGATCCAACATGAAGAAGCAAAATGAACATAATAAGTAATGAAGTCTCATATGATGAAGAAAGAAGAAGAGGTTGAGAAGCTCAAAGAAGATGGTGTCACACTAAGATTCAAGGTCATCGAACTAAGCAAGAATGTTGAAGAGACAAAAGCATCCACATCATAAATTGATGTACCAGAAAGAAACAATGAAGAGAATCCAAACAATTATGCAGAATACATCAAAGGTTCGATGAATAAATAATAATGCAAGCCCATAAATAAGAACATTTCATAAGTGAAAAATACTCAAGAAGAAGACTATATAGGTAGAACCCCCATGTTCAAGCCACAAAGAAGCTCCAGTCATGATCATGATTAGTAAAGGTAGGAATTCTGAAGGGATGCACCAAAAACAAGATCATTCACTCTCAGGTATGTAAATTTATTTTATGGTCATTTTGTTTATTGTACTAACTTTGGAGATAAGGTTGCATATTGCAGGGCTCATGGAAGAAATGTTCAAGAAATAAAATATTATGTGGATCCACATGACAATAAATTTTAGAAGTGCCATAACTATGGAAACATAACTCGTGATTATAGAAGCATGATGGATACTTCATTGAGAAAGAATATTTATATAATATATAAGAAAGTACGGAAAATAAAAAAAGAATGGGAAAATGAAGAGAAGATGAATAAAGGACACCCAGAAGTCATACTCTCATGATTGGAAATAGTACGAGATGAAGACAAATCTATAGTGAAAAAGAAAGATGTGAGATAGAATAAGGTTTGGAAAAGAAATGAGAAACAAGAAGAGAAGGTGAATAAAGACCTGGTCCTAAAGATCACAAAATTTGTCGTAGCACAAGAAAAAAAACAAGAATAGGTAAATAAAGAATAGGTTCAAGAGATTGTACATTCATGAATTGTAGTGCAAGATCAATCCATAAGAAGAAAGAAATAAGTCATAGTTCAGAAATATGATGAGGAATATTACTCCACATCAGAGTAGGTATTGTTCTTATCCATATGGCTTGGAGACTCCAAGTAAATATGAATATTGAACATGGGGATTCCATGCAGTAGTAGAGATAATTTTAGAGCAAACAGACAATAAAAGTACAGAGTAATAGATTGATCAGTTGAGAATTTATGTTCCCACACATGTATTAGTTGGCAGGAAGAATTTTATGTCTATATTGCATGTATGTATTGAGACAGGGATATATTCAGTACATGTTGTTTCATACATGCAAAATTTGATGAGAAGGTAGATTGGATCAGCCGACATATTTGATTTAGACTAATAAACAGAAACATGTGATGATCAATTGTATTATATCCGATTCAAGCCTTCATGATAGTTGAGTGACATATAGGTCAACATTGTGGAGAGTTGAGTATCAGTTTTATGAATAGATTGTGACATATGTGTTGTGGGTGGGAATCCATCCTATGGACTTAGCATTTAAGGGCTCTAATCATGCATGTAGAAAATGACCATTTCAAAGGCTTCTACTCTTTTCTATTCTCCCAACACAAATCCCCACATTCATGTAATAGAAAGGTGAAAACAAGATTCGGTAACTCTACCTTGAGTCCGTGGTTTGATGTTGATCCATTTACTTTCACTCGCTCTTTGATTGCAAGACTCCTCCCAAAGCTGACCTGCATTCACACATGAACAAACAAAAATTTTCAAACATGCATTTCATATACTAATTGTTGGGTTAGTTGTGACAATATCATAAAATAAATATTCAACTTGAACACATGATATGGTGGGATGGGAAAAGTATGCCTTTTGTATTAATCTTCACAAGAGTAAACTTACAATATGTGGTTGGAACTACTCCTCGAAACTGGTCCTGGGATCCTCTGCAACTGTCCTCCAACTGCTTTGCTTTATACTTCTCTTTGCACAAGGATGGCTAAAGGTTGGGACAAGGGGAATGCTCAATTGGATATAGTCTCTTTACTATGATTTTCCTCCTTTCAAATGGGACCCTTACCCCTTCTTTTATAGGCTAGAAGGAGCTAGGTATTTGGTCGAATGACCGTCCATGCATGGCCAAAAGGTTTAGTTAACTTACCCAAAGTTGTGTGTTCCATCAAAAAATTTCCTTTTTTCGTGCTTTTGTAGGTACACACGGGTTGTACTGTGGAAACTATCATGTAAACTCAAACAATAGTGGAGTAGGGCATGTGGGACTTTAAAAAGGGTGTTTTTAAGAAGAGTTTTTCAGTGCTAGATTGGAAAAGAAGGCATATGGGATGGCCTGATGTCAAGTAAGTATGTTTGGTGAAAATTAGGGCTATAAAAGATCCCCCCTAATGTGTGAGGTTAGAAGAGCATCTGATGGCCGAAATACATTACCAATATTTATCAGCATACCAAACTGGTGAGCCCAGGGACTAGAATTCGGGAGGTGTCATTTGAAAAATAACAATTGTCTCATCGAGGCGGGAATACCCATGCTTGGAATGAAATAAAATCATGGCTACCAATCAAATACACTATAGATCCATGTCATATAACTATATAAAGTGTAGCCACGAGAAATACACAGTGGATCTACATCTTGAAATAAAAAAGATATACATTTATAGTATCCATCTTCTAGAAGTTGATAAGGCATGATGGCTGGAGATGAGGTCTTCAAAGCTTGAGAATCAACTTCAAAATATTCAAAACTCGAGTAGGAGTGTAATATGAGTGTACGACTTCACTACCCGGAGGTGTTCGACGGCTCGTCGGTAATTTTCTAGAGGATCTTGATGATCAGGTTGAGGGCTTCATGGATTTTGAACAACAGACTTGATTGGACCTTTGGGATGGTTGGGCATGAGGGAAAGAAACAAAATGGAGATGGGACGACTTAGGCTTGGTAAAAAATTCCCTTGGACAATAGCACGAAAAATGATGAGACTCCGGAAACATAATATTTTGACATAAGTTCATGATGCAGGAGGCACAACAAACTCTCCATATGTTTGGAAGAATAACCAAACAGAGGAGGACACAACTCTATGTGGAGAGAACAACTTCCTAAGGTCATATTAAATCCCAGGGATTGACGAGCAAATGGAAGGATGTGCTTTGTCCAAGGGTGACTCATTGTGCTACCAATAAAAAGAAAATACTTTTCCCTTCCTCTTTTTGGGGTATATTGGAAAGTTTGAAAAATAATAAAAGAATGCTACATTACAAAGGAGGATCGAGTGTCACAAACATACTAGTTCCAAGAGCACAGAACACAGGGATGCTCAGGGAAAAGGCACATATGTAGGAAAAGAACACTTGGGAAAAATCCTTGAGGGGCCAAAGGTGTAAAGACGTAGAGGCAAAGTGCTACAGGGCTTGTGTATAAGGCATGCTTCAAATGGTTCAGTTGAGAAAAACATGGAGCCAACATTTAGACCAAAGACGCAGGTATGCAAACGTGGTTAACAAAACACACAATGGTAACATCCTTCGATGTAATTTTAACAAGCCCGGAGAGGGTAAGATCGGGCGTTTTTAATGTTTAGAGAGTCTGAAAAAATGTAAAAGGAGACTCCATTGGGGTACCTTTTTTGAAGGTAGTCTAGTTGGCTCGAAAAAGAGGTAAACTAGCACTGACCAGACATA
>JASDQU011313314.1:0-13291 GCA_032191745.1 Picea mariana
AAAAGATCATCGATCCTTGGCAGAGGATACTTGTTCTTGACAATTACCTTATTCAACTGCCAGAAATCAATGCACAACCTAAACGTCCCATCTTTATTCTTCACAAATAGGACCAGGGCACCCCACGGTGAAACGCTGGGGTGAATGTATCCCTTCTTTAGTAGCTCTTCGAGCTGCATTTGCAACTCTTTCAGCTCTGGTGTACTCATTCTATAAGGAGACTTCGAAACTGGAGCTACTCCAGGCATCAAATTTATAGAAAAATCGATGTCCCTCTTCGGAGGTAGTCCAGGTACCTCCTAAAATACGTCCTTGAACTCTTTGAGTACCTCGTGGTCTTCCAGATTCAAGACTACATCTCAGAATGCTTCTTCCACATGGGCTGCAAATAACTGATATCCTTTCCTGTAACACTTCTTCAGCTGCATGGCTGAGATTTCTCTAATAGCCACGGCTCTGGGAATTCCTTGGACTGTTACCTGATTTCCCTCTTCGTCCAGACATGTAAATCTCTTGTTACGGCAGTCTAGAAGGGCATGGTGCTGGTCCAACCAGTCCATCCCAATTAAGCAATCGTATGAGCCTAAAGGCAGAATGTTCAATTCAGCCTTAGTGCTCATTCTTTTCATGTCTACTGAATAGGACTTAACCAATTCAGTGACCTTCCTCTTGGTCCATGTGGCTAACTGCACTAACCAAGACTTCTCATGTTTGCTTCTCGTTAGATGCAAACTGTCCACCACTCTAGGATCTATATAACTATGGCTAGCCCCTAAATAAATTAAAATAACAAGTGGTCGATTGTTGATCGTACCTTCGAATTCAATCATGTGCGATTGAAATTCTGCATGTTTGTTGTCTAGGGCTGCGTAGATCCTCAGCATTCTGCTACCCATATCCTCCACTGTTTCTGCTTGCTGAAAAGTATGTACAGTTCTCGCTTTACCATTTTTATGGGGACAATCTCTGTACTTGTGGTTTCCTTTACAGCCCCAACACTGAATGGGTGTCTGTCTCTGTCTTTTTGCTCCCTCTTCAGTCATTCTCAACTCTCTAAACGATGGTTGTCCCTAAAGATTGTTTCTGAAAAAGGAAGGCTTGTTTCCCTTCTGCCTCTGTTCCTTCTTAAACTTCCTCTGATCAATCCAAGCCTCCCGAAGGATAGGCCTTTCTCCTTGTTGTTCATACAAGCATTTCACCCTTCTTATTGTTTCTTCCATAGTCTTAGGATCATCATACTAAATCTTGTCACCCATGGAAGGTGGCAGTCCACTTAGATATCTCTGAATATTGACAACCTCGTCTTTGATGAATGGAACATACTTCAGTAGTTCTAGAAAACTTCGTTCATACTCATCAATAGTCATGCTGCCTAGCTTGAGTTCGAAGAACTCCTACATCTTTATGTCATGGTATCTTTTAGTCAGGTATTTCTTCTCGAAATACCTCTTAAATTCCTTCCAAGTGACCTCTTTCTCTCTGATGTGTTGCACCCGCACAAACTGATCCCACCACATGGATGCTTTTCCTTTCAGCTGGTACATTGCAATTCTTCCTTCTACATGGGCGGAATAATTCTGTAGTTGGAAATATTTCCTCATGCCAAGCAACCATGTCTCGACATCTTCCTCCTTCTTATGTTCTACATCGAATGTTGGAGGCTTAATCTTGTTCATCTCCCCTTTCAATTCATCCTTTCCAGATTTTCGTTGTTTTCTGGTAGGAGACGAGCTTGAACTACTGTGTGTTTCCTTGCCAGAATGCTTCGGGGAGAGACGGTAATGTCTGCTACCACTCCTCGATCTTCTTCTCCTCTCAGGGGTTCTGACACTTCTTGATCTGCTTGTGTCACTCTCTTTTTCCAATTTCTTTTCTATTCTTTCCAAGCTCTTCAACATTTTTAAGTTGAATTCACCTTGTCGATCCCTGATTTTCATGATCTTTCGGCTATCAGCTTGGCGAGCCTGGGCATCTTTTTGCAATTTTTCAATGAGTTTCATCATGTTTCCTTCCTTATCCTTCTCTTTTCCATGCCCATTGGAGTTCTATCCTTCCACTTCCACATTGACATCCTTTCCTTCTCGTTCGTCCTCTGTTTCGGGGGCAATCTGCACCTTTTCCCACTCCATACTCGGCGTTGGTTAACTAGAGTTCTGACTTTCGTTGAACTCTGCACATGCACTGTGCAATTCAATTCGAAGTTTGTTAGGCCATTAAAACTTCACGAATAATCCACAACATTTATAAGCCAATACGAACAAGAACAAAATACGTTTCGATTCAAATAAGTTTTCCGAGCTCTCGTTCGGCTCTGCAATTTCAGGACTTCATTTTTCAGGGTTTCGGGTTTTCAAAACTTCAATTTTCGTCATTTCGGGACTTCAAAACTTCAAAATCTCATTCCATGAAGATCCAACAGTTAACTCTCTGTAACCAAAGTCACCCTTTCGCAACTCGCGATCTCACGAGTTCGTGAGTCGAAGACCCTCGACTCATTTCCTCCAAACACCGATACCCGAGATGCGATACGGGTATGGCTCCCTCCTCGATAGCACCTACTATACATGATTGTAGGCTAGGGCTAAGTGATAGCACTTCTTCACCAACTCACAACTTCACGAGTTGGAGTGTTGAGCCTTCGTGCTCCTCCTTTGCGAATTCCGAAATCGTAAATTACTTTATTCTCTGGGCCCCCAGCACAGCTGTCGCCCTTCACCACAGTGGCACATGGTACATTCAGGAGGGTCCACGTCACCTTCAGTGACGTCTTCAGGTCCCACCACTCTCACCTGTCTTCTCGACTCACTAGCACATGGTACGCATTCATGCGCCCACATCCATTCCAAGCAAGGAATCCAACGGTCAGATCCCTTCCTCAGATCAACAGCGCAGATCTTTTCGGCATTTCGGGGTTTCGGGCATTGGGAGTTCATGCACCCCACATCTCGAACTTCCACCTGTCGAAATCCTGAAATTTATGGTTTACTCCTTCGCCGAATTGGACGGTCAACCACCTTCCTACGATCTACGGTGTAGATCGTTTGGAGTTTCGAAGGTGTTCACCTTCCTCACTTCCCATCTCCCGACTTTGCGAAATCCTAAAGGTTTTCGTGACTAACTCGAGCGTGACTCTACCATATCTAACGGTCGAGCCTTTCTCCCAGATCTACAACGTAGATCTTCTCGAGTTTTCGAGTTTTCGGGAGTTCGCGTATCGCGATTCCCATACTCCTGTGCAATTCAAAAGGGGTTTTAATCCCTGCGCACATTTTCCAGATCTGACGGTCACGAGGGTTCACCTTCCCTCCCAAACCGATCCTAAGGTTCTAACGCTATTGGTGTGGAGACCTATCTCCCCGTGGCCATAGACCACACCAGCTGTGGTTTCACATGCCACTAAACCTCCTGAGCTTAAAAACTCATCAAGTAACTACTTGACACTTCGGAGAAAACCAGGGTCCGAAATTGGCCTTCTAGACCCAATTTCCTTCGCACTCTCAGTCCAAAGACCGCTCCACTGGCCCATCTAGGCTCAGTGTCGAAACCTTGGCTCTGATACCAAACTATAGCGCACCTTTTCTGGCTACCAAGGCTTAAACGCTCTTAAAAGAAATCTATAACACCACTTTGTACATAACTCATACAGGTATTATATAATCCACGTGCATTTAAACAAATAAACACATTTAAGCTCAGAGTAAAACATGTTATTTACTGCTATAATTAACAATCAATAGCGTTTCATATTAATTCATATACACAGTGGAAATCATGATAACATAAGCAGCATAGTGATGCAAAACATGATTAAAACATAATCAGATACTTATCTTTTAACAGTGGTAGAATCCACCAACCAAGTGTAGGCCTTCCACGAATCTCCCATCCTTAGACCACACTGCTCATCGGCTCAGCAGTGGGTCACCCCCGAGCTGGGACTAAGCTCCACCCCAAGGCAAGGAATCCTAGGCTAGGCTGAGGTTACAGGGAAAACAGCACAGAAAATCTGAAGGATTCTTCCCAAGATGCCATCTTACACCCACTACTACCATACTCTCATTCCCCACATGCCTGTTCCACCCGGGAGTATACACCTTCACAAGCATATTCCATCGGTGCTAACCTCCCTCTCTGGGTCTCAGCAACAGGCCGAATCAGGAATTCTTAGAGCCCGAAGTTGGTGCTGGACACTCTCTGGAAGAAACCTCTTCCAACAACAACCACCTCCCTCACTTAGAGAGATCACACACAGGCTCAATCACAATTTGCGTTGGCCATCAAGCCACGCGCAGTCCAGCTCTGTGTGGTCACCATAGCCAACCGAAAATACAAACACAGCCTCTCAAACAGGCTCAGCAATGGCTCGAGGCCTCACAGTGATGGTTCACGGGAATGCATGATGAGTAATTCCCGCAGGGGTCGACACAGACTCCACGTCTCAAAACGGAGGTGAAACCGGCTCTTCAGAAACAAACACAGGCTTCTTGGCTCACAGAATAGAGGTGTACATGGATTTACAAAGCCAAACACAGGCTTTCCAACTAGTTCAACAATGGCAGAATGGTTCAGGGTCATGGCTTCGGGACAAAGCCTCCATGCACGGGTTCGATCAGTCAGACAAAGGATGCACATAGACTATGAAAGTCAACACGGGATTTTCAACTCTCAGGAACGCACGAGGTTTCTCTGCAGGGGTCGGGTCGGTTGTACTGTCTAGGGCTCCGTACGCGTTCAGGTAGTCGGGTAGAATGGAGGAGGAACCCTTCTCACGGCTCATCCTGGTCATTTTATTCACATGCGCCAAGGTTGACACTCTTCGCCCATGGAACTGCATGTGTTCAACCAGCACACATCACCCTTGTACATCCTCCCCTTGCCAAGAACTTAGGATAAAACATAAAATGCACATGTCTTTTTGGAATAATATTAAAATATTATTCCCAAGGCTTAAGCCCCCTAGGCTTAGCCCCTAGGCTCAACACTTAGCCCCTTTTCCCACCTTCCAGCCCCTAATTCCTTTCCCTCTCTATGGATTCTTAGTCCCCCTTCACTCATTCATCGTGATCAGTCTGCCCATGGTGGTGTTAATATTTTATTAATGTGTTGCATACATTCAGGTACAAAATCAGGCCCTTGGCCTCCAACCCTTAGGCTCCCTGGCCTAACAAACACATAAGCCACCAGCTTATAAAAACTTGCCTCACCAGCCTATAAAACATAATTACAATTTCTTTCAGAACATGGTTTGCAATGGGGCTCGGCCTTGGGGACACTACATTGACACTGAGGGTTACGCCATGAATTTGTAATTGTTGAAATTTTTATTTTTCTGATATCAATTTTTTTATTATTCCATGAGCGGGAAAATAGGGGTGACCAATTTTTGGTCAACAATTGGCTCCAACTACGGGACAGTACCCCATGTGGATTATTAAGAACACAAGAATATGAAAAACAATTTTCTTCTCCAATGGGATATGGAGTCATATCCAAATAGAAACTTCCTTATTATGCAAAACTTGAACTGTAGAAACCAACTATGTACATACAAGATCTACCTACCCTACCTTACTTAAAGGAAAGAGACACTTTTAAGTGTAGGTAGATTTCCAATGGAGCCATTCACGCATCCAATTGATTTTTGGAATGAAATCAAGAGTTAAATAATTTTTGGGGGCTTGTACCAATGAATCAGGGGCATGTCCAAAATGTGTTGAGGAAAAACTGAGCAAAATAATCTTGAAATCCGATTGCATTGTTTGGACAACAATGCTTTGGAACCATATTCAATATAATCAATTATTGGTTTCTCAAGAATGTTGTTGTGTTCGATTGGATGAGGAGTTTCCAATCTAAGAATACTTTCATCATTCTCCTCGTTACTGACCACATCCAAAACTCTTGATTCACTAGCAATGTTTAAAAACATTATTCTTCCATGCACTGACGATCTTGCTCATCATAGTTCTCAAGATTAATTTCATCCACCAATTCTTCTTGTTTCCAATGTTCTTTTGGATTTTCATCATCTGTTGCAAAACTTTCCACATGAATATGTTGGATGAAAACTTCTTGTTCATTTGGCGGAGGCTCCTTAATTTTATTTTCAAACTTCTTTCTTGAAATATCTTCATATGGAATGTATGAAAGGATGAAATCCTGATTGTCTTGCGTCCATATGGTAGAGGGTGGGTGGGAAAACTTTTCAGCAAATAAAGTTTCTAACACATCCCAACTGGTAACAGTCTCAGGTAGAAATGAACAGTACCATTCAAGAGCATCCCCACGTAGAGTTTGTAATAATAATCTACATATAATATTATCTTCAGTGAGATTGAAAATTTCACATGTACATTGGAATCTAAATAAATGTTCTACATATTCTGAAGTCTTCCCAAAGAATTTAGAAAAAATTTCCATAGTAATATTGGGCATCTGAAAATATACTTTTGGCATATTTAAAGGGCCTTTATGTAATTTCCTTCTTCTTTGGGCATTTGTTCCTTTTGTCTAATTTTTTAAAGCCATTGATGGGCTTGGTGAAGAGGGTAAAGGAACATCAGAACATGATCAAAATTCTTCATAGGATTCATATTATATCTTTGTGAGATTTTTACATTTTTCCATTGGAATTGCGAGGAATTTTAAGAGTTCTTTCAATGGAATCGCCGGGGATTTCATTCTCCCGAATCTTTTGCGATTCTTGGATATTTTTGAGGTCATCCAAACATCTATGAATAATATTTTTATAAACCTCGTGCATCTAGAAAAAACAACATTCTTTTTTAGTCTTCTTTTCGAAACTTTGAACCATGGAAACTTTGGTTCTTCAATTAGATATGAAGCAAGGCCTCAGATATCTTGAAAATAAATGGCTCTCAAGTATGGTCACCAAAAATGTTGATGTTTAAAAAATGGGTAGAAACATTCACAATCTTAATCCCTAATCTGAATATGCGTTGAGCTGAGCTCTGGCTCGCGCTCGAGGTCATCACAGCGTGAAGAGACAGGCAGCCTTCAACCATGGATGCTGGCGGGGGCGTTGCTCCTCCACCCCCCCTTGCCAGAACTCGAAGCATTTAGGAAACTGGTTGCAGGAGCCTCCAAAAGACCATTGTCCACAACACAACAGAAGTTTTTCAAGAATTTGGACAGCATCCCAATCGTGGAACTTCCAATAGAGGAAACGAGCAGATCGACAGTCAATCTCGCAGATAGAGGTCTCATCGGGAAGTTTACCGGGCTCTGGCCCTCTCCCAAATCTGTCGAAGCCTGGGTGCAGAGGAACTGGACGCTGCTCATCTTAGAAGGAATCAAGAGCCACTTCGTAGGGAATGGATACTTTGTATTTGTGTTCGAAAGCTCCGAGGACAAAAATATCATATTCAGAAACGGGCCATATTTCATGGTGCCCCAGGGATTATATTTGAACAAATGGACCCCTGACTTCGATCCAACCCAGGATGTGCCATCTGTCGTTCTAGTTTGGGTCTGCTACCCCATCTCCCTTTACATTGCTGGAATCAAAAATCACTACATGCAATCGACAATAATCTTGGAAGGTACATAGATCAAGCAGTGCGAAAAGAGCAGTACTCATAAGCTCGGATCTGTGTGGAGGTTGATCTAGAAGTAGGGTTACCATAGGCAATCAAACTAACTACTACATATTGGACGCATGTTCAGGAGCTAGACTATGAGCAGTTACCCTTCAAATGTCGGCATTGCCATGGCTACGGTCATTTCGCAAGACATTGCAAAAAAAAGAACGCAGAAGAGAGGGAGAATGCGAAAGCAGATCAATGGACCACAGTGCAGAAAATAGGGACAGAAAAACCTAGAAGTAGAGGAACAACAAAGGACAGCAACCCCGAGCCATCAGGGCAAGAGAAAAAAGACGGAATCTCCAATTTCATGTCGAAATTAGGACCGCAAAACGCAGAGTTCAGCAAGGCCATAGAAGACTCAGAAGCAAATTTGGATAGCTATGAACAATTAAAACCCTCCCCAAATGGGAAAGGCATAGAGGAACAAGGGCAAACGGCTGGAACCCTGGAACTAGCCCTCTCCCCCTCATACGCCGACATAGCCAGAAAGAAAGTATTAGATTCACCAAGTTCCTCGAAGGATGAGATCCTATAAAGGCTAGCCAACAGAGCAGGAAGAAAGTCCCACGGAGAAGCAAGGGAGGAAGAAGTAGAAAGAAAAAAGACCCAAGGAAGTCAACCTACTATAGAAATGTCAATTGGTAGAAATACAAGGGCAAGGCCCCCAAAAGGAGGAGGCCCAACCATCCCCAACAGTAAGTAATGAGAATCGTCTCTTGGAACTACAGAGGTTTGGGGAAACCATAAAAAATTGAAGCGGTCAAGGATCTAATGAAAGAGGAACTAGCAGACATTCTCATGCTCCAAGAGATAAAAATTGAAGGGGAATACCTTCTAGAGATCAACAAAAAGAAATGGTAGAAGAACACAGGAAAATCAATAAGTGTAAGGGGCTCCTCTGGAGGAATAGCAACCCTATGGAAGGAAGATCAGTTCAGGCTCGTCAATTCCTACAATACCCAACACTGGAGTTTCACAGAACTGAAACACACAGCAAGTAAGTTAATCTTCGCATTATTCAATTTATATGTACCGATATTGTATTTTGAGAATAAAGACTGTTAGAAAACTTTAAATGATTTCCTAGAGCTGAACTCCCCAAACAATATAATCATTGCTAGAGACCTTAACCTAGTGATGAATGAAAAAGAAAAGAGAGGAGGTAGGAACAGCAAGGACCAAATGATCTATGTAGTCGAGGACATAATACAACAATGGGACCTAAAGGATTTTAAACCGAGAAAAGGGCTTTATACCTTAACCAATAATAGGATAGGGTAAGATCACATATCCGCCAGATTGGACAGGTTCTTGGTTCAAAGCACTATGTTGTCGGAAAGGAATCTTATCTCCAAAGCCATTCTCCCCAAGCTTACATCGGACCATAAACCTATCCTTCTTTTACTAGAGGAGGAAGAGAAATTGGGGCCAATCCCCTTTAGATTCAGTCCACTATGGAAAGAAAAGAGTGGATTTTTAAAGATGGTCTACCTGGCATGGTCCACCTCAGTCACAGGCTCTCCCAACTATGTATGGGAACAAAAATTAAAAATGACAAAAAAGGCCCTCAAGGAATGGAGCAAACTTCCAACAAACTCTCCTAATACCCAAAGAAAGGAGTCAGTGCAGCAACTGGAAAATCTACAGAGCGAAATGGAGGCAATAGATATAACTAAAATAAAATTGGAAAAGGAGCAAGCAGCCCAATGCAATACATTCCGCTCCTTCAGAAACGAAGAAGAATATTGGAGATTAAAGTCCCGTAGTCTATGGTTGAATGTTGGAGATAGAAATACATCATACTTCCACCGACAATGTAGAGCTTGAATCTCTAGGAATCATATCACAGAGATCACAACCAATGACGGGAGGCTCTGCAAAGGAACAGATCAAATAAAAGTTTTTGCCACCTCACACTTCCACCAACTTTTCAGCAAAGAGAATGATGACAGTGAAGAAGGCAATAAAGAATTTCTCAAGAACATTCCAGCACTTGTCACTAAAGAGGACAACACAGCCTTATTGAAGCCAACCAATGAAGAAGAAATTAGCAAAATCATCTGGTCCATGGACCCTGACAAAGCCCCAGGGCCAGATGGGTTCACCATTCATTTTTACAGGATATGTTGGGATATCATCAAACCAGATCTTACAAGAATGATAAAAAGATTCCTATAGAAATCAAAATTGGGTGGTAGCACCAACTCAACCTTCCTTGCATTAATCCCGAAAGAAACAAATCACATCTCCTTTGATAGGTTCAGGCCTATCTCCCTTTGTAATGCCTCTTACAAGATAATTGCAAAGCTCCTTGCAAATAGAATAAATCCTTTTTTGGCCAAACTCATCTCAGAGGCGCAAGGAGGCTTCGTCAAAGGGAGACACATTTTGGACAATGTAATCCAATTTCAAGAAGCCATGCATTCTAGTAACCTCAGAAAAGAGAAAGGCATGCTGATCAAATTAGACATGGCCAACGCCTTCGATAGAGTAAAGCTACCCTTCCTTTATCAAGTTCTCCTCTCCTTTAGATTTGAGCAAGAGTTAGTCAATTTGATTAAAGCTTGCACCAATAGCTCCTGGATAGCCCCTTTGGTTAACGGGAGGCCAGCTGACTTTTTCAAAACCTCGAGAGGGTTGAGGCAGGTTTTCCCCCTCTCTCCATCTCTATACATCTTAATGGCAATCTAGCTCAGCAGAAAACTGGAGCAAGACAGGATAGCAGGAGATGCCCCAGGATTGAGAATAACGAAGGATCTTAAACCTATTAATCACGCTTTGTTCATGAACGATTCCCTCATGCTGGGAGGAGCTTCAAACATAATAGCCTCTATTTTTAAGGACACCCTTAAAGCTTATTGCAAAGTATCTGGAGCACTGATAAGTGGAAGGAAAAGCATTGTCTACAGCTGGAATGCAGAAGAGGAAGAAACTCAGAAAATAGATCGCAATCTGGGGTTCAACGGACATTCAAAATGGGATAAGATCAACTATCTCGGGCTGCCATTAACATTGGGCACAAATAAAGTCAATCTGTGGGAAGGAGTGATAACCAAAATCAAGGGCAAAATCGTTGCATGGGGAGGTCAATGGTTAACTCATGGAGGTAAACTAATCCTGATAAAATCTGTTCTCTCCTCACTACCGATCTACCAAGCGTCCTATCTCATGGCACCAAAATTGATTTCAGGACAAATCAATAAAATTATGAGAGACTTTTTGTGGCATGGTGGAAAAGGGAATCAACGAAAGTTTCATCTAGTCAAATGGGACATAGAAAAACAAAATCTGAGAGAAGGCGGCCTTCAAATTCGGGATCCAAACCTCGCCAACACAGCATTGGGTAGTAAGTTATTATGTAAACTTCACAACAAACCCAATCACCCTGTTAGCAAAACGCTCAGGCACAAATATATACCGTATGCAAAAATCCAAAATTTGAAGGATGCCAACAATAGGAGGAGCACGCTGCTATGGCAATTCTGTATCAAAGGAATCTAGTTCTTCACACAACATCTGTATCGCATCCCAGGAAATGGAAAGTGGGTAAAATTGTGGGAAGATCGGATAATGGGGAAATCGCCCTTAGCATTAAACGCCAGCCTATCCGAAATCCATGAGTTCCTAGAACACAGAGGAATGAAGAGCATCTATGACATTTCGAAATGGGACGAATATGGGTTCTGGACAGACTGGAACCTCAGCACTATACCAGATCACCTCCTTTAGCAAACAACAACGCTCATAGAGGAGCTACGTGATGCAACTTCGGTGCACAAGTCAGAAGCTGACAAATGGGGTTGGGGTCCTTCAGGCACGTACTCCTCAGCCAAAGGCTATGAATTGCTACAACCATAGCGAGACAGAACCCTCCCTGCAAGATGTTGGATGGAGGTATGGGATACAACGACGCTACCCAAAGTAAACTTCTTCTTCTGGATGCTAATGCATAAAAAAATCCTGACTGGCGAGAATTTAATAAAAATAAATATCGTTGGTCTGCACAGATGCACTTTATGTAAAGAAGCTACAAAAACCATGGATCACCTTTTTGTTGACTATCCATTTGCAAATAAAGTCTGTACCCTCACACTCCATGGTCTCACGATCGTTGCCCCCACTAAAATATCAGTAGTAGAACTCTTCTCCACTTGGAAGGATCGTTATCCTTCGCTCTCCTTCAATTCCTTATGGGCCAAAGTCTGGATCACCATTCCCAAACTCGTGTGCTAGAAGCTTTGGCTTGCCAGAAATGAGCAAACTTTCAACAACACATCCTGGACTCCCAACATGGTAGCAGCAAAAGCAAAAGGCCTTCTCCTAGAAACATTGAATTCTCAAAACCCCAAAGGCGACTCTTCGTTGCAGCAGGAGGAAAATATTTGTCTCGGTACCTTTGTGTCTCAATGGATCCATAGCACTAGAAAACCCCATCCCAACCCTAAGTGGAGGCTAAGAGACAAGGATGAAACATTCCAGAGCTGGTGGCGGAAGCAAGGAATAACTACAGCCTTCTTTGATGGAGCCTCCAAGGGAAATCCTGGGATAGCGGGAGTTGGAGGACTTATTTACTCTTCTGACAAGAGAACTATAGAAACCTTCATATAGGGATTAGGACAGCGAACCAACAACCAAGCATAAATTCTGAGTTTGATAAAAGTCTGCCAAATAGCCAAAGAAAGAGGACACCGGGAGCTGCAAGCATTTGGTGATTCTGAAATCTTGATCAAAATGATACATTCAAAAGGTCAGTTCAACGACGTTGGCTTAAACAAGAACCTGCAAAGGTTGCGATACATCCTACAAGATTTCACCTCCTTCAAATGTTATCATATCCTCAGAGATTCAAACAAAGAAGCAGACAAACTTGCCAATAAAGGTTGTCTCTTGGCCCAAGGAGATCTCAGCATAAATGATGAAGATCCAGTAAAAAGTTGTATCCCTTGATTAAGATAACAGCTGGATTTAGGAAAAGATAGAAGTCTTGTTCTAAAGGTGTAAGGCTGCGGCCAGTTGCAGTTCTCAATTAATAAAAATTTCATACCCGCTTTAGTTAAAAAAAAATGTGGATGTTTGAATCGATTAAGATTGAAACAACAACCTCACAAGGATATGAATCCCCCTGTGTTTTTATAGAGGTAGTAATCCTCTTTGGCTAAAATATATGTCTTTAATATCTTGGATTAGAAGAATGCTAAGAAACAAACCCTAGATCTTTATTTCTTTAATTTATACATGGAATGGTTCTTTAACAACCTGATCTGATCTTCAAGTGCAACAAGAAGTCTTTTAACAATAGAAATATTGAAGGGGGAATTCAATATCAAAATATCTATGTGCTCAACATCATGTATACAACCCTCTTAATCATATACAAATAAAAATACATCCATATCTTCGAATGAGAAATAGGAGGAAATGGTTTTGATCAATCAAAGAATTTTAAAAGAGTATAACAATGTTAACATAAAAGAATATGATAAGGATACTTCAAACATCTCACACTCAAAAATTCCAAGATCTAAAACATCATTGAAGTCATGCCCCAGAGTAATTCTTTGGAATCTTATTCATGAAATATATTCTTCATTATACAAAATCTATTTTAAAACCATATATATGTCTGTAAATACTCCATGATCATATAAAAAAAAATCTTGGAAGGTTACAAGAGAAACCCTCAA
>JASDQU011313316.1:2904-13236 GCA_032191745.1 Picea mariana
GATTAGCTAGAGTATCTTTCATTTGATTTAATCTCCTAGGAACATGGATATACGTAATGTAATCAAAGAGATGTTCTGAGAGACGTACCCTAAGGAAACATCAGTGTAAAGTAGGATCATAAATGTGGTAAACTCCATTTAACTGGGACACAACCAGCTGAGCATCTAAGTAGACCCGGAGGTGAGAAATTCCATGTGACAAAGCATCATGAAGAAACTCTACCATTGCATTGTACTCGATGACATTGTTTGTGGTGTCACCTAGACAGATACCTCTAGAAGATAGCAACTGGCCGTGAGGCATGAAAACCACCCAAGTTGCGAAATCAAGACTTCGAGTGTGTTAGATAGCGTCATCCGCGAACCCAGAAAACACCTCTGATACACTTGACATCTACCACAGTGAAAAATATTACATAAATAATGACACGTCCATAAAACAAAAAGATAAAAAATTGTATAAGAACTATACATATGTACAAGAAGTCACCGAGGTGACCAACCTAAGAGTAATACTTCTTGAGGTAGAGCCCATTTCTAGGCTCTGCCAAAGCATTTCCCTCAAATTCAACCAGACAATAAGAGCCCTTCTTTAAGACCTCTTTCATGATGAAAGGTCCGAACCACATGGGTTTGAACTTGCCTACCCCTAGGGGTTCCTTATCTTGGTCATAGAATAGGACAAGGTTGCCTTCAGAGAAAATCCATGGATGAACGGACCGATCATATTGACACTTGACTCGTTTATTGTGAGCCTCATTGGCCAAGGCTACATTACAATGTTTCTCATCGAGACACTCAAGATATAATAGGCGTTCCTCAAATGGTGAAGTGTCTGGTAGTAAATATATTGCTAACTTTAAAGACGAGATCTGACACTCAATCAACAAGACTGCTTCCAAACCGTAAACGAGTTGAAAAGGTGAGAAACCAGTGGTAGTATTTACATACGTTCGGTAGTCCCATAACGTCAAGTACAACATCAAATGCTAATTTGACTTGGCAGAATTGATCGTTCGTTGCAGAATAGTCTTGAGCGACTTATTCACAGCTTCCACCTGACCATTCATTTGTGGGTAGTAGGGCGATGAATGCTCTTGTGTCAAACCAAGATTTGATGTTAACTCAAACATAATTTTGTTCTGGAAGTGACTTCCATGGTCAGTGAAAATATCCTTCGGAATGTCAAACCTTGCTACTATCTGGTTAAAAATGAAGAGATTTGTTGTTTATCCATAATTGTTAAACATTAGCATAGCCTCGACCCACTTTGTGAAGTACTCTACTACTATGATGATATAATGATGCCCCCTTGGTGGCACGTAGTAAAATCAATCCCCCACTTGGTGAAGGGATCAACAAAAATGACAGGAAACATAGGAGCAGGATGTGCCCTCATCTTCCGAGAGAATATATGACATGGGTGGAACTTCTTGACCGACTCAATGAAGTCTTTGATTAACATAGGACAAAAGTAACCGGCTCATAGAATTTTCTGGCTTGTTTCCAGCCCAGAAAAATGACCACCACATGCTCGAGTGTGGCATTCATTAAAAACGATTTCTTCTTCCTCGTATATAAGGCACCGGTGAAGAATGCAATCTACACCTTGATAATACAAAGTGTCATCGAGTATGAGATGGTTTTGTGCCTGATGGCTAATTCGTCGATGCTCATCGTGAGAAGCAGAAGCAGGGCACTTCAAAGTATGGAGATAGACTAGTCAGAAAAACATTGGCTTTAATAGGTGATTCTTCGGGCGTAACATCACTTGATTCGACTAGAAGTTATTAAATAAGTTCCACAAAGACCAACGACTTTTTGGATTTCACGGAAACAAAATCCAAGTCAAATTTCTAGAGGATTACAGTCCATCTACTGATCTTTCCACCAATGATGCGTCGTGTCAAAACATATTGAGATGGATTCCCAACCGCAATGATGATGGTCTTGTGAAGAAAAATATAATGATGGAACCATTGGACAACATGCACTGCTGTCAACGCAAGCTTCTCAACATGGGAATAGTTGAGTGCCAGCCCAACTAGGCCTCGACTCAGGTAATAAATCACGTTCTCTTCGATAAGATCATCCTCTTGAACCAATACCATGCTAATGGTCAACTCTGCAGTGACCAAGTACAATAAGAAATATTTATTATAATTGGGAGGCCAAAGCAGAGGGGCAGACGTGAGGGCGTATGGTTTCCAGTTCTACTAGCGGGAAACCCCCGCCTAAGAATACACTAGGGTTCAAAATTTAGGAAGATCAAAATCATCTAAAATTCAACTACTTTTCTAACTACCCCAAACATACCCAAGACTCATACAAGAGAAGCAAAGATGAGAAATATTGGGTAATTGTAACTCTACTCTACGTCCGGTGATGATCCTCTAACGCTTGAAATATTTGTTGACCGCACGCCTCCTCCCAAGGCTGGCCTACATTCAAATACAAACAAACAGAAAACTACAAGCATTTAATTCATATTCAAATCAAGGTTAGACGTTAGAATATTAAAACATAAACCATTAAAAACATTCAATACGCCATGATTTGGGACAGGAAAAGTACTTCTTTTATTGATAATTCAAAGATAATACCTTTTACAACAAAATTCAGCTACTACTCCATGGACCTGGTCCAACATCCTCTTCGCCAAGATCCAAGTGCACCTCTGTATGGCTTCTCCTCACAACCTTTAGATCACTTCTTGGGAAGTGAATGGATTTCTGATCTTCAAAAGAAAAATATGTAAACAAAATCAAAAGTTTTGGATGACATTGTCAGCAGTCAAAGGCCTCATCATGACAAGTTCGAACTTTGATACAATTAGATAGAAAAAGGATCAAGCTCCAAAACAACAGAACAATAAACACATTCAAAAAGCTATGCAGAAATAATCAAAGGAGATAGGAAGACCTACAAGAAAGATTATAGGGACACTCCTCCACCGAGAAGATTCATATTTCATAATCAACGACCAACAGAAACAAATAGGCCTCAGAAAGAAGAAGGATTCATAAGATTAACTCCTTTTATAAGATCTTTAACTCCCATATATCAAACTATCTTTTTTGTTTTATGTTATCCATGCAATAATTTTGGACATAAAGCTGTAAATTGCATAGATAACAACAAGAACATAAATTACTTTGAAAGTCATACAAAAAATGGTTATCCAAGAAGGCTTAGTGAAACACAGATAATAAGTTACAACAGGTTTGAATCATTGAGCACTGAAGTGGAATGCTACAAGTGAAACAACTTTGGACACATGGCCAAAGATTGTAGAATGACAGACCCTCCTAGAGTGTAAGCTAGCTATATAGGTAGTGGAGAGGCCCAGAGGGCCCATAGTGATAATAGTGGAGGCCATTCAATGTACGGTGGACTAGGTCCACTATATTATTAAATAAGACCCACTATGGTAGTTAGATATAATAAATGGGTAATTAGATATAATGAATGTAAGAGGACTTCTTAGAAGGTTCTACTTCTAGAAGATTCCTTCTCTAGAATGTTCTTAGGTGATGGTAACACTATATAAAGGGGTTCAAGCAATGTAATGGGACATGAAGAGAATTATTTTATTTGGAGTGGTAGCTCAATAGGAGGATTCCCCCTTGAAAAGGCAAGTGAACAAGAGAGGATCCCTTCCATAATAGGATCCACTGTACGGTGTTGCCCTACCTCAAGGGTTTGGTAATAATAAAGTGAAATTTATTCTATATTGCTCTGTGGATATATTGTGTATTCAATATTTGTGGTGATTATATTTTTATATCTATTCAGGTTCTTAACAAGTGGTATCAGAGAACTTTCCTTGGCAGACATTGTGGGCAAATATTTTTTATTTTTGCATATTTTTTTTTCGGAGAAGAAAAAAGAGTGCCGTGACATTCTAGAAATTTTAGGTATATATTTGTGAAAACTTTGCAGAAACAGGTTCTATATCTGAGTTCCTCTCAGAAAAACACCCAAGTTGAAAAAATAAATCCCTGAAACGAAGTCTGAGAAGTCAAGATATTGAAGTTTTAAAATCTGCAAGTTTTCAGGGTTTTTTCTGTAGATGGTGGCGCGATCTTTTTTATTTTTGTAGCAGTTGGAGGATGAATTTGTCGAAACAAATTATAGATATGATTTCCTCTCACAACTTCACCCAATTTAAAAAAAAAATCAGCCGAAATGGAGTCCGAGAAGTGAAGTTATGAGCATGTTAAATTCAACAGTTTTTTAGGGTTTTTCCAGAAAAAACCATGATTTTCTGTTGTAAATTATTGGTCTATTTTTTGGGTTTTTTCATGATGGATGCGGGACCGAAGAGTTCATAGGGTTCTCAGATGGCTAATTCCTCTCAAAACCTCAAATAAATTCTTTAAGCATTCAAATCCCAATTGTATGACACATTGAATGACAAATTTGATGCCTTTGGAGATGGCCTCAATGATATTTTTCGTAGTATTCAAGATTCATTGGATATCATGCAGGATAGATTTATTATGGTGGACATCAAGGATGAGTATAATCAAGAAATATATTCTTGGTATGATCTCTATGCCGATTGTGATGATTGGTATGTGCATAGTTGTCATTTCTGGGATGACAACCACTTCCATATTTTATTTGATGACTCTACTCTACCTTCTATAGAGGACAACAATGTCCTACATCAAGAGATAGTTATGATTACCAACGTCTAGCCTACATATTCTACAATGTTATTGTTTCTTCTAGATTCAGCGTTGACCCTTTCCCACTATGTGGTTGGATATTTTTATTTGGATCCACATGATAGGTGTTAGTATTGGGAGCATCATTTTCAGTTGGTTATTGGGTTTCGATATCTTCTGTGTGGAGTTCACATGAGCACTTGGACATGGGACCTAGTTTACAATGGTGGTTGGACTACTTCGGAATGGTGGCTTCCATTTCTCAATGGGACCCTCATTCTTTAGTCTACTTCAACACTATGGTCCACACTTGTCCATGGGGCCCTGGTATATGGTTGTACATCAAACGTTGAGGACAATGCTTTCATAAAGGGGATGGAATGTAAGGTAGCTAGAGAGGTAGTGGGGGTTCCCAGAGGGACCATAGTGATAATAGTGGAGGCCATTCAATGTAAGGTGGACTAGGTCCACTATATTATTAAATAAGACCCACTATGGTAGTTAGATACAATAAATGGGTAATTAGATATAATAAATGTAAGAGGACTTCTTAGAAGGTTCTACTTCTAGAAGATTCCTCCTCTAGAATGTTCTTAGGTGATGGTAACACTATATAAAGGGGTTCAAGCAATGTAATGGGACATGAAGAGAATTATTGTATTTGGAGTGGTAGCTCAATAGGAGGGTGCCCCCTCGAAAAGAAAAATGAACAGGAGAGGATCCCTTCCATAATATGATCCATTGTACAGTGTTGTCCTACCTCAAGGGTTTGATAATAATAAAGTGTGGATTATTCTATATTGATTTGTGGATTTATTGTGTATTTAGTATTTTTGGTGATTATATTTGTAGATCTATTCAGGTTTTTAACATAGAGAACCACAAAAAAAAAAAACAGTGACAGACATGAACCTCAGAAGAGAACGTGGATAAGAAAGCATAATCAATATAGCAATGAAGAATGCACACTCGCTCTACACGCTAAGCAGAAGAAACGTGGTTGGTATGTTGACAGTGGCTATTCAAAACACATGATAGGTGATCAAGGAAGGTTTCTTACATTAAGAAAGGAAATATATGAATCAGTCTCTTTTGGAAATGATGATTCAACTAAAATCATTGGAAAATGCATAGTTAGAATTGGAAACAAGAATACCAAGGTAGAAAATGTTCTACTAGTAGAAGAAATGAAACATAATCTTCTAAGTGTAATTCAAATGTGTGACCATAGTCATAACATCACTTTTGATTCACAGAAGTGTGATAGAAGAAAATAAGGTTTAGGAAAATTGATTGCAACAGCTGCAAGAGCTTTAAGCGACATATATGTATTAAGTGAAATTGGAAATGAATTTTTTTTTCTAGGAAATGAAGATGAAGGGTGGCTATGGCACAGAAGAATGGGTCATATAAAATTTGATAACCTTGTCAAATTCAACAAAAATGAAGTAGTTAGAGAAATTCGACAGATCACGAAACCAACCACCACTTTATGCAAACATTGTCAACAACAAAAGAAAACAAATACCAAGTTCAAATCAAAATAATATTCAACGACAAGAACATTGGAAATTTTGTATACCGATCTAGTTGGCCCAACTACAATGAAGGGTTTAAAAGGTGAGAAATAATTTATGTTATATGTTGATGATTATAGAAAAATGGTTGCAATTTTATTTCTCAGGAATAAGTCAGAAGATTTTGAAAACTTCAAGGTATACAAGGAAATGGTTGAAAAGGAAATGGACTAAAAAATCAAATGTTTGAGATCTGATAATGGAGGAGAGATCACTTCAAAGGAATTTATGGAATTCTATAGCAAGCATGGAATAAAAAGACAATTATTTGTTTCTATGAAACCTCAACAGAATGGAGTTGTTGAAAGAAAGAACAAGATAGTACAGGAAATGGTTCAAACAATGCTAATGGATTCCAAATTGACATATATTTTTTGGACACATGAAGTGCATACATCATTTCACATTCAAAACAGAGTAATGCTCAGAAACAACAATGAAAAAACTCCGTACGAGCTATGGAAAGGAATAATAGCAAATGTGAATCACTTTAAAGTATTTGGAAGAAAATGCTAAATCAAAAGAGAAGATGGAAGAATGGGGAATTTTGACAATCGTGTGGAAAAATGAGTACTTGTTAGTTACTCAAGTACTAGGAAAGAATACAAGTGTTACAATCTGAGGTTGAACAATGTTGTGGAAAGAATCAATGTAACAATTGATGAAATAGGTGGACGAGAATTGAAAGAACAAGAAAATGAGTTAGTGGAAAAACTTTACGAAGAAGAAGAAAAATATGAAAAATAAGTAGAAGGAAAAAATGAAGAAGATCCTAAAGAAGTAGAAGATGAAGTTAAACAAGTGCCTCCAAAGAAACCAAGAAAATGAGTACATAATACTCATCATTCAGATTAGATTATCATAAACAAATATGCAAGAGTTGAGACTAGAAGAAGAATTCGTTCACGAGAACAAATTCACCTAGCACTATTATCTACGATTGAACAAAACAATTTTGAAGAGGCCAGCAAGGATGAATTCTGGAATAAGGCCATGTATGAAGAATTGGATCAAATAGAGAAGAATGACACTTGTGAATTGGTTTCAAGAACAAAGAATAAGAATGTGATTGACACAAAGTGGGTTTCAGAAAGAAATTGAATGAATATGGACATGTTACAAGGAACAAAGCTTGATTTGTATGTAAAGGATATGCACAGGTTGAAGGAATCGACCTTGAAGAGACATTTTCCCCAGTTGCTAGAATGGAAGCAATCTGATTTCTCTTAGATTATGCA
The DNA here is from genome assembly GCA_032191745.1 of Picea mariana. Taxonomy (NCBI): domain Eukaryota; kingdom Viridiplantae; phylum Streptophyta; class Pinopsida; order Pinales; family Pinaceae; genus Picea; species Picea mariana. Next base: position 10,393 of record JASDQU011313316.1, read on the forward strand.
TGCTCCAAGAATATTAAAGTGTATCATATGGATGTGAAATCAACTTTTCTAACTGGGAAGTTGAAGAAGAAGTCTACATTGAACAACCAGAAGGATTTCAATTGTCATAGAATGCAGATTATGTGTGTAAATTGAAAAAGGCCTTGTATGGTCTAAAACAAGCTTCTAGAGCACGGTACTCTAGACTAGATAAATATATACATCATGCAGGTTTCAAAAAAGGAAGTGAAAACAACAACCTCTACATCAAGGTAATTCAAGATGGTATTTTATTAATTAAAGTTTATGTTGATGATATTATTTTTGGAAGTTTTGATGACAAGTAAAGCCATAAATTTGCAAAGGATATGGAAAATGAATTTGAAATGTCATTACTCAGAGAAATATCCTTCTTTCTAGGTATTCAGATAAGTCAAAGCAACATAGGAATTTTTATTTCTCACACTAAGTATATCAAAGAAATGCTAAAGAGGTTCGGAATGGAAGATTGCAAACCAGTTAACACTCATATGCAAACCAATTGCAAGTTGAGCAAAAAAGATGATTCAAAGTCTGTAGACTAGAGACAATGCAGGTCAATGATTGTTAGCTTACTTTATGTGAAAACATCCAGACCATATGTAATGCAGGCAATTGGACAGGTGGCACGATTTCAAGCGACACCAAAGGAATCACATGTCTTAGTAGTGAAGAGGATTTTTAGATATCTTAAAGGAAAATAAGAGTTTGTATTATGGTATCTAAAAGGAAAGGATCTATCACTGATTTCCTACATAGATGCAATTAGGAAGGATTCATTGATGACTGACGAAGCACCAATGGAGCAACATTCTACTTGGGTGAGTGTTTAGTATCTTGGCTAAGAAAAAAATAATCATTAGTATCTTTATCTACAGTTGAAGTATAGTATATTGTAGTAGCAGGATTTTGTACACAAGTTCTATGGATGAAAGAAACTTTGATAGATATATAGGTTGACTATGATGAGCTCATTCGAATATATTGAGATAATACAAGAACCATTAGTATCTCAAAGAACCTGACGATACATTCCAAGACAAAGCACATTCTAGTCAAGTATCACTTTCTATGGGAACAGGTTGCAGAGAAGAACATCAAAGTTGAATATGTGTGCACAAAATAACAAGTGGAAGACGTATTTACAAAACCACTTCCACGAGAATCCTTTGAGTATCTTCGCCATAGAATCGGAGTAATTTCTACTCCAAAATGAATTCTTTTGAATTTTTATCTTATACATCTTATATTTAAACAAGGAAGCACCATAAAGAGGACAGTTCAGGTTAGGAGATCAGTTTCAAGAAGAGTTCAGTAAGCGGGAGCAACCCCAGATTGAAAGACACATTTTCCATTGATGAAAAAGGGGGAGATATTTATCAGATGCAAAGGTAAATTCTTGAAGAAAGAGAAGAGAGGAATGGTTCCAGGGGGAGCAATGGTCACAGGGGGAGCATGAGTGATATGACTTCCATATTGCATAAGAGTGTTTCCATCAATACCAGAGGGGGATATTGTTGATTATTTGGGTTGGTTTTCATTCATGTCAACCCTTAAAGAAATTTTGGTAGCGAATTCCAGTAGCACAAAGGTTTGGGTAATGGACCCAAGTTTGTTTGATGTATAATGGTATGAGTTTTAATATATTTGAAGGTAAGACTATTCTAGATGGATAATATATGTCATGACATATTCGGTGGTATGTGAAACATCACATAACTCCTCACGGTTAGATAGTTATGGCCATGTGAAGTTGGAGAACCCTCATGAGTCATCTAGAAGCCCCAAAAGGTCATAGTCGTCAAAGTGGTTGCAAAGAAGAAATTTTTTAAATAATAAAGTGAAGTGATGAGTGTACTATAAGTCAAAGTGGATACAAAATAACTTATTTAAATAATAAATTTAATGGATAAATTACTATGTTGACAAGTGGTTAGAAGTTTGTTAACCCTAAAATATGGAAAGTGGTTTAAGATGGTTAGAAGGTAACCCTTTGAGGAAGCTACATAAAAATATAAATAAGAAGAAATGGTCTATCATTTAATCACACTGGATCATATTGAATATCTACAAGTGAATGAGGTAACCAAAGGATATCTAAGGATAATTTCAGAGCGAAGGTGAAGTAAACAAGGCTGAAAATCAAGCGAGGATAAAGTCTTTTGATGATGCTTTCTAAGAGATGTTATTTACAGGTCATCTCACCATTTTCACAATAATTTGTTTTTTACAGTGATTTAGACAACAAAATATGGAGGCCATTGAGAAAACATATCCAAGTAATTGTGATAAAAATTTCATCTTTTAGGTCATTTTATTTTGGGAGTTACACTCTGTGGAAAATAGGATTTGTTGCTAGTCCTAGAACTAGTCTAAAACATGTGTCTCGGGTAAAAAAGTCATAACTTATTCATAATAGATCCAAATTAAATAATACAAGATGTATTGGTTATAGTAAAGTATGTAGTATGTTTTATACCATTTTCATATCTATACAACAAATATTCCATGCGAAGCATTCTCTACAAGTTTGATCTCTAGAATAAGCCAGAATTCAACATGGTATGCCATTTTTTCTATAACTCCTTTTTGGGGAGGTTCCAACAAGTGAAACCTGGAGAAATTGCAAAAAAGAAACTAAAGAACATTGTGTACTATTTTTGAACCTTTATTCATTATAGGTACATAGTTATGATTATTTCAAGTTAGGGTTGTTGACTAATCCAAAACTAGTCATGTGAGACTAAAGTAAAATTTGATGAAAATGCTAGTCTATTGTTGAGGAAGGTTTGCAGGTATGTGATCATATACACCAGGTTGGTTACA
>JASDQU011313317.1:0-15865 GCA_032191745.1 Picea mariana
CTAGGTAAAAGCGTTCTGGTCCTAGCTGAAAGCTCTGAAGTCCTGAAGCTCTGGACAAGTGCTTTTCTAGCTAAGCGCAAGGTCATGGTCATGGTCATATGTAGATTGAGAGATGAGGGAAGGATGGCTAAGGGCCAAATTGGTTGTCTTCAAGACAAAAAAGTGCTAAGGAAGGATTTAGCCGTGGTTTCTAGTCGTGGTCACCTGGGAAGGTGGTTTGAAGGAAGTGACTACACAAGAGGAATTTATGTGTCAGCTAAGGATAACAGGACACTATTATTTTTGGAGAATGGGGATATGATCTCCATGAACAAAACAATAAAGAGACATATAGCATGGATTGGATTTTGTTTTTATCATATTCTTAATTCTAACAAAATGGTCGCTTGCATATTTTGTAGACTTAAGGGGTGTAAACACATCAAATTAGGATGTGTATTGAGGAAATGGAAGAAGGTGAGGGAGCCTCCAGTCATAATAAGGAGGCCAAAGGCCAGAATACCAGAGTTGGTAATGCAGAGATAGAGTCCAATGGATGCAAGGAAAAAGGACAGCAGGAAATGTTAATAGAAATGGTAAGAAGCCTGAAGATGGAAGTGCAGAACTACAAAGAAGGAAATGAGATAATGATGAGAGAGAAAAGTCAGATAAATGCTCGAGTGTTGCAGAGATTAAATCAGTTGCAGAGGCAAATGAAGAAGGGATCAAACTCAAGACAAGAGGAAGGAGGCAGGTGTCATGAAAGAAGAGATGCTCGTGGAAGAGATGGTTATTCTAGAAGTGCTAGAAGAGATCATGGACACCACTCACATCCTTACTCAGGAAGAAATTTTCATGCATCGAATGATCCTATAAGTAATCCATAGGTGTCCCATGTTAGAGAACAAAGAAGGAAACAAGAGGTAGATATTTTGCAAGGAGAGTTGAGGAAGATCAACCCACCTTCCTTCAATGGTGAAAGATAAAGGGAAGATTATGTTGAAGCATGGTTTCTTGGGCTCCATAGATATTTTCAGTTTCACAACTAATCATCAGGCCTAGAAGCCAAGATTTCCACCTACCATTTACAAGGGAAAGATGAAATGTGTTGGGATCAAATGAAGAAAGTGGAACATGTTAATGAAAGTAGGATCACTTGGAGGCAGTTCAAGAAGTACTTCCATAAAGAGTACCTCTCAGAGAATTTCTATGACAAGAAAATGTAGGAGTTCTTTGAACTCAGCTTGGGAAGCATGACTATGGTAGAGTATGAGAAGAAGTTCTTGGGATTGTTAAAGTATGTCAAGTTCATTGGTGATGAAAAAGTGAAAATACAGAGATTTATAAGTGGATTTCCAGCCTTTTATAAGGAAAAGATCAAGTATGATGAACCCAAGACCTTGACTAAGGCCATCAGGAAGGCTAAATACCTCTATGAGCAAGGCTAGGGAAGAGAATCTTTGCGAAAATCTTGGAAGGACAAGAAGAATGAGAAGTCCGATCATAGGAGGAAAGGATTCATACCTTCCTTCAATAGGAATGAGCCTAATAGAAATCATCAAGATCAGTATGCTAAGAGGGATTTCAAGAAATAATATTCCTTGGGAAAAAGGGGAATACTACCAATCCAATGTTGGGGATACAAAGAAGATCACTTATACAAGGATTTACCACACATAAAGGATAGAGTGAAGATTTTGCAAAACGCCCAAGAGGCTACAATGGTCGAAGATATGGGAAGAATCTATGCATATTTAAATGATCAACAAACAGAGTAACAGTCCAATATGATCGAGGTGGAAGGTAAGATCATAAATCAACCTGTTGCTATTTTGATTGATTTAGGAGAAAGTCATTGCTACATTGATCCTAATGTAGTGGATAGATTACATTTGGAGAAAATTAAACTTGGAAAAACAAGTTTGGTTCAATTATCCACTGAAACCAAAAGAAGAATCCATGATATGGTCAGAAGTTGTTCCATAAGTCTTAATGGCGTGAATACTAGTACTGATCTAAATATCATACCATTGGGGTCTTATGATGTTCTGATTGGGATGGATTGGTTGGAAAAGCATCATGTTGTCCTAGATTGTCGTAACAAGACATTTACATGTCTTGATGGAAATGGAAAACAAAGCACTGTCAAAGGAGTTCCAAGACCCATCTCTATAAGGGAGATTTCAGCCTTACAGATGAAAAGATGTTTTAGAAAAGGATGTCAACTGTATGTAGCTCATGTGGAAGAGAAATTTGATACCAATGGGACAAGACTTGAATATTTCTTGGTACTACGAGAATTTGAAGATGTATTCTAAGAAATTCCTGGATTTCCACCAAGAAGGGAGATAGATTTCTCAATTGACTTAGTACCAGGAGCTACCTTGGTGTCAAAAACACCTTACAAAATGAGCACACCAGAGTTAAAAGAATTACAAATGCAGTTGGATGAATTGTTGAAGAAAGGGTACATACGTCCAAGTGTTTCACCTTGGGGAGTACCAATAATTTTTGTCAAAAAGAAGGATGGAACCTGGAGGTTTTGTATTGACTTCCGACAACTGAACAAGTACACTATAAAGAAGAAGTATCCTCTACCCTGAATTGATGGCCTCTTTCACCAACTAAGAGGAGAAAAGATATTTTCAAAAATTGACCCGAGGGTAGGATACCATTAGGTAAGAATCAAGGAAGAAGACATTCATAAGACAACCTTTAGGACTAGGTATGGGCATTATGAATTTGTAGTGGTGCCATTTGGACTGACCAATGCACTAGTTGTCTTCATGTTCTTAATGAATGTCATATTCAGAAATTATTTGGACAAGTTTGTCATAGTATTCCTAGATGACATACTTATCTATTCTAAGTCTGAAGAGGAGCATGAACATCACTTAAGACTGGCATTGCAAGTACTGAGAGAACATCAGTTTTATTCCAAGTTGAGTAAGTGTTATTTTTATCAAAAGAAAATCCATTACTTGGGACACATTATTTCAGAGAAGGGCATATCAGTAGATCCAGAGAAGATCGAAGACATTAGAGGATGGCCAACACCCAGAAATGTGTCAGACGTCATATCTTTTATGGGATTAGCTGGCTACTATAGAAGGTTCATAGTAGGTTTCTCTAATATTGTTCATCCCATCACTTCTTTGCAAAAGAAGGAAATTAAATTTGAATGGACACTCAAGTGTGAAAAGAATTTTAATATGTTGAAGGAATTACTTACTAGTGCACTTGTGTTAAAGATTTTTGACCCAAATGAAACTTTTGTGGTATGTACAGACGCTTGTAAGGAAGGACTTGGGGGAGTCCTCATGAAAACTGGACATGTCATTGGGTATGAGTCCAGAAAACTTAAGGAACATGAGAGGAACTATGCCACACATGACTTGGAACTTGGTGCCATTGTTCACACCTTGAGAATGTGGAGGCATTGTCTCATGGCGAAGAAATTCGAATTAAGAACAGATCAAATTGGTCTAAAGTATCTTTTTGAACAACCGACCTTGAATGCCAGAAAAACAAGATGGATGGAATTTTTAAGTGAATATGACTTCGATATCAAGCATATCAAGGGAAAGGAGAATAAATTTGCCGATGCACTTAGTAGGAGAGTGCATCTCATGCATGCTACTGCTGTGAGTATGCATCAATCAAACTTGAAGAGCAGAATTTTAGATGGTATTGTTACAGATCAACGTTACTTACAAGTAAAGGAAAACTTACAACAAGGATATGTACAACAGAAAATAAAGGATTATGAGATAAAGGAATATGGATTAATCATGCATAAAAATAGAATCTATGTTCCTAGTTCCAGAGAACTGAGGAATTTGGTACTGAAGGAAATGGATGATGTTCCTTATGTTGAACATCCTGGTTACCAAAAAACAATTACAGTGGTAAGAAGCCAATTATTTTGGCCAGGAATGAAGAAGGATGTTGTTGATTACATCAATCGATATATGGAATGTCAGAAGGTGAAGGCTAAGCATAGGCACCCAACAGGTTTGTTGTGGACATTGCTTATCTGAGAGAGGAAATGGGAAGTGATCACCATGGATTTCATCACAGGATTACCCTGGTTGAATAGGAAACATGATTCAATCATTGTGGTGGTTGACAAATTAAAAAAGGATGCTCATTTTGTGCCTCTGAAGACAACGCATACAATAATTAATATTGTAGAAATTTTCATGAAGGAAATTGCTAGGTTGCATGGGATACCTAGGACAATCTTCTCGGATAGAGATACAAAGTTTACCTCCAATTTCTTGAGGGGATTGTTTAAAGGATTTGGCACAAATCTAAACTTTATCACATCATATCATCCCCAGACAGATAGGCAAACAAAGAGAGTCAATTGATTAATTGGAGACTTGTTGAGGATGTATGTGATGAATAAGTCATCTAAGTGGGAAGATTACTTACAATTGCTTGAGTTTGCATATAATAATGGGTATCAAGATTCATTGAGAATGAGCCCATTTGAAGCCTTTTATGGTAGGAAATGAAATACTCCAGTGATCTGGGACAACCCAACATATAGAGTGGTACTTGGGTCGAAGTTGGTCAAAAACATGAAAGAACATGTGGTTAATATCAAGAAGAATTTAAAGGCATCTTGGGATAGATAGAAAGTTTATGCAGACAAGAACATGACAACTAGAGAATTTAAAGTAGGGGAGCATGTACTTTTGAAAGTGAAGCCCAAGAAAAGCTCATTGAAATTGGGTAGTTGTACAAAGATGGCAGCCAGATTCTGTGGTCCATTTGAAATATTGGATAGAATAGGGCTAGTTACATACATTCTTGCATTGTCTGCTTCCATGAATGTGCATAATTTGTTTCATGTATCTTTACTAAATAAATATGTAGATGACCCTAACCATGTTATTGATTGGCATCTGATTCAGGTAGAGATAGAGGGAGACTTTCAAGTTTATCCAGTGCGGGTATTGGAAAAAAATGTCAAAATGCTCCAAAATCAAGTTATAGAGCTAGTAAAAGTTTAGTGGACCTGCTACAGTCCTGCAGATGCTACCTGGGAGCATGAATATGCCATGCGGGAAGAGTACCCATAGCTTTTTGAATAAATTCAAAATTTTGATCTCTATTTCGTATATGCACTGAGGATAATGCCAAAATAAGGGGGAGGGGATGTAACACCTCAAGTTTTGAACCCCCATTTTAAAAAATGTATTGTTACATGTTGAGAGGCATGAGTGCCCAAACAATTATTAAAAGGCCAGTGTGCCCAAGAAATGTAATTTTTTTATCATTATTAATAATAAATGCATCATTGGCTGCTACACGAACAAGTACTAGAGTTATAGGGGGATATGATTCCACAAGAGAGGGGGATTGAGGGGATATGTTTTTATTCCTATGTTAATTACCCTTTTGTCTGAGGGAGGGGATCGGTTATGTGAGCTTCTTGGGGAAGGCTAGAAGGTTCTTTATTTCCCCACGAAGTTACTTAAACCCACCTCTGGTTTGATGGGGGGTTTGACTGATGGCTTGTTCATTGATTTCTTGTATGTACATTCATTTCCCTCATGCACTTTCATGCACCCATGTTACCCATCCATTGATCCATCTTCATCTATGTCTTGGCTCGGGAAAAGGGAACCAAACTACTAAAGAAATGGTCCACGAGATTGTTGGATGTAATGGTTTTTGGTGTGATCCAGTCGAGTCTTGAGGCCTGGATGTCTGATATGTGTTGGCTTGTGACCAGCATTGATCACAACTACGAGTCCTAAGAGTTCTAGCATTGAGGTTCTAGACCAGTTGTGCTAGAGGCCCAAATAAGGAGAAGGACTTCTTGAGGGACTACGTGGAAGAGAAGGGTGGAGGCTCATTCTCTCGAGTGGTGCAAGCTAGATAGAAGAGAGCTGGGAACTTGGATTGTTGTGAGTGTTGGGAAGCCTGTGAGAACTTGAGTTCTGACTGGGTTGGGAAGCCAAGTACACTCTAGAACCATCCTTGTGGATTCATAGCCCTGGCTCGAGGGTGATGTTGTTGTTGAGATTTGGAATAGTAGTGTTTACAGTTGGGTGTAATGTTCTTAGTCTGTAGCTAGTTGGTGTCATACTTCATAAAGATAAGTGCTCTCTGTTATGGTATCATTTACATGTATATGAATGTATTTCTGCTATGTATTTTAATTATCGTCTAACTAAATCTTAGATTATGCATGCTTGCTGGATATTGTTGTGCATGTCGTTAAATATTTTCTTTTATGCATCCTTATGTTTTAAAAAGGTATCGGTAAGAGAAAGAAGTCCAAGGGTGGGCTTGCAGGTAGCATACCCTGGCCTATGGGTGGTTGGGGATGTTACACCTCGGCACTCCCAAAATGACCATGCTTTGTTGTCTTTCAAGCTCTCTTTGAAATCCGAAAGCAACATCCAACGAGACTATATTTATGATTTTCGATCTTATCTAGATTAACTGAGAAAAGTGTCCCTCTGGAGTCTTCTTTAATCCGTTTTCAAAATATATAAACATGAAAAAATTGTCGTGCAATATTGTTTCCCTTCACGCTCGCCAAACTCAAATTTGAAGGAACGTTTTTCTAGTGGTAGTTTACCTCTTTTTCGGTCTGGACGGTCAATTTTACGAATAAAGGTATGCTATAGGAACTTTGATTTGCTAGAAGAGTATTCTCATGCGTAGGTTTAACCCTTTTTTGGGACTGAGGGACTGAATCTTCGAAAAAGGAACATTCTGTTTGGTTTTGGTTTATCACCTTATTCGAGCCTTGGAGATTACTTACGAAAAAGGAACCCCCATGGAGTCCATAGTTAAGCTCTTTTTCGACTTCCTAAAATTGAAAATCTTGTTGAGTGATCTTGTTCCTTCAAACTCATTAAATTTGTCTAGAATAATATCTACTGGCATGAGTTTAACCCTTTTCCAGCCTATATATTATAGAAGAAAAAGGTATGCCTCGGGAGATTCATCTCACCGGGAGAGTTCTCCTCAATAAATTTTATACCTTTTTGAGCTAAGGGGAATAAATTCAGAAAAAGGTTGTGAGTCCATAGTTAAGCTCTTTTCATACTCCTTAAAATTGAAAATATTTCCGAGTGATCTTGTCTTTGTCACACTCATTAAAATGGTTTTGAATAGACGTCTTTTCAGTGCAAGTTTAACCCTTTTTCAAACCAACTAGACTATCTCCGAAAAAGGTACTCCCTGGAGTCTTCTTTTACGTTTTTTCACACTCTCTAAACGTGAATAAACTATCGATCTCACCTTCTCTGGGCTCGTCAAAATTACATTGAAGGGGGTTTCATTGTGTCTTGATAATCACTTTTGCATCTCTGTGTCTTTGGCTTAATTCTGGCTCCATGTTTCTCTCAACTGAACCTTTGAATCATTCCTTATACGCAAGCCTTGTATCACTTTGCCTCTGCAACCTGACACCTTGACCCATGGAGGAATTTTCCCCGAGTGTCCTTTTCCTGCACATGTCTCTTTAATCTGAGCATTAGCGTGTTCCTTGTGCCTGGAACTAGTATGCTTACTTGAGACACCCGTTCCTCCTTTGTAACGTAGCATTCTTTGATTATTTTTCAAGGTCTTTAAAAAATTGAAAAATACAAAAAAATCAAATATCCCAAAAAGAGGGGATAGGAAATATGTATTCGTTTTTGGCAGCACAAAGAGTCACCCTTGGACAAAGAACATCCTTTCGTTTGTTTGTGAAGCATTAGGATATATTCTAACCTTAGGAATTTTTTCTCGCTACATAGAGTTGTGTCCTCCTCTGCTTGGTTACTCTTTCAAACATGTGGAGAGTTTGTGTTGCCTCCTGCATCATGAACTTATGTCAATGTCATGTTCTCTGACTCTGATCATATTTAGTTTTGTTTTACAAGGGAAGTTTCACCCAACCTTGAGTCGGCCTTCTGTAGTTTGTCTCTTGACCCCATGAGTCGGCCATCCTAAGATTCCAGTCAGGTCCTGAATCAAAATTGACAAATTTCTCTGCCTGATCATCGAGATCCTCTTGTATTTTCCCGATGAGCCATCGAAGACCTCTTGGTAGTTTGAAGTTGTTTCTTGAGCTATGAATACCTCATCTCCAACCATCGGGCATTGTTGGCTTCTTGAAGATGGATACTATATTTGTATATCTTTGATTTTGAGATTTAGATTCGTTTTGTATTGTTCGCGACTACAATTTATATACTTATATGACATGGATCTGTGGTGTATTTGATTGGAAGTCATGATTTACTTGATCTCAAGCATGGGTATGCTTGCCTCGGAGAGACAATTGTTATTTTGCTGATAGCACCTCCTGAAATCTGGTCCTGGGCTCACTCGATTTCATTCATTGGTGGAGATATTGTAATATATTTCGACCATCGATTTCTATTCTAACTTCATACATTAGGGGGAATCTGTTATAACCCTAAATTTCTCTACACATGCATACATGGTCTTGAACCTCTTACTTGCATTATTTTCCAAAGCATTGCTGAGTTTCTCTTCTTAAAAAACCATTTTTAGAATGTGTACGCACCCTGCACTATTACTGCCCATGTACATACGCTTTCTGCACCACTACAACTCACGTACATATGCATGTTTCACCACTACAACCCGCGTATACTTTCAAAAGTTGCAAAAAATAAAAAGTTGCAAGGAATTCATTGAGATTATGGGATAGTGGTAGTTTCCCAACTAACCCACCTACTATATCCCATCACCCAATCGAATAACCATCCTTTTTTCATACAAAAGAAGGTGTCGGGGTCTCATTTCCAATCTAAGAATAATAACACTGAAGCTCTGCCCGATTTCACTTCCCCTCCTTGCCCAAGATATTGCTGCCTTTTGTGAGAAATTTCCTCAACATTCCCTCATTATCCACTTCTTCCTCCATTTAACGCATTCACTTCCCAAGAAGAGATCAGAAGATCGAGAGAAGTTCATACAAGGTGAACTTGGATCTTGGTGAAGAGGATCCTAGACCAAGTTTGTGGAACGGTGGTCGACTTAGATTGTAAAGGTATAATCCTCATGTTATTAATAAAAGAATTACATTTTCCTGTCCCAAATGATGGTGTCTTGAATACTTTTATTGATTTATGCTTGAAATTCTAACATCTAACCCTAACTTGTATATGTAATATCATGCTTGTAGTTTCTTGTTTGTCAATCTTTGGATGTAGGTCAACCCTGGGAGAAGGAATTCAGTCAGCAAAACTTCCAAGCATGAGGAGGTCATCACCAGACGTGGGATTAGAGGTATAGTTACCCAATCTCCTTTTCCTTTCTTTCTTCATATGAGTTTTGGTATGTTTGGGGTAGTATAGAGAATTAATTGAATTTTAGATGGTTAATCGATCTTTCTACATTTTGAACCCTGGTGTAGTTAAAGGGGTTTTTTTCCCGCTGGCACATAGATTTCATATCCGAAGTTCATTTCCAATGCCATTTTTTTTAAACAACCTAATTTTTCGAGATCATTCCATCCAAACCATCAGTTTCCTTTTTTAAATCCATATCATTAGCATATTTAATATGGTCTCTTCTAGTGGTATTTTTCTTACCAACACCAACTAACTTGAATGGAAATCCCATATGGAGGATTTATTAAGAGGTAAAGTATTGTACCAGATTAAACCTTGAGAAAGGAAAATGAACCCACTGATGATATCAAGTATTCCAATAGGAATAATGAATCTTGTGGAATAATTGGAATTTTCATCTCTCCTAGTTTAATGGCTACATTGATATTTTAATAGCTACATTATTCTGTGGCTTAACACCTGATTCATCCATTATATCTACTTAAAGAGCATGGGGGTTCATTTTTTGATGATCGATTGTGATAAAATCTCTTGTAAAATATCTCTGTAAATATTTATTTTGCATTACTAAATTTCTCCAAGTGGCCATGTTAGTTGGGGCCATGGATATTTCCCCATATGGGTTTTACCACATGAAAACATTGGTGTGTTGATATTTGATATGGTTGTGTGACTGGTTACTGAAGGTGTTCATCCTCTATTGGAATACATGTTTTTCCGAACATTTTAATTCATTGTGGAAAAAATCTTATAAGAATGTTGTTCGTTTGTCTAGTCTTCAGAGTGATGAACCACACCCAGGAGCAAAACCAATCAAGGTGCTTCTTTGAGTAAGAGAAGAAATATCGATTTATAATATGATCATAATATTTGCAAGGGTGGTAGTGGTCAATGAGTAACTAATGATTGCCGTTTTGTATCTAGGCCACCAAATGGTTGTTTCCCATGTTAGGGAACTTGTCATCATTTTGTGTATTGGGCACGATGTGTCATTTATATATATCTATATCTATATCTACACACACACACACACACACACACACACACACACATCTTTCATGGAATATTTTTTATGAATTTCATTGTTTGTTTATTTGATTTTTTTTCTATTTATAGTCATATGGAATCTATGGCATACAAAACATTGATATTATCTACTAGTGGGAAAATCCCCCCTTTAACTATACCAGGGTTTAAGATATAGACAAATCAAATGACCGTCTAAAAGTTAGTCTAGTTTCTACTTTACCCCAAACATGCCATAATAAATGAAAAGAAATCAATAGGAGAGAAGATCAGTAACTGTACCTTTTATCCCATGTCTGGTGATTATCTCCTCAAGATCTGTAGTTCCAAAGACTGCAAGTTTCCTCCCTAGGATGACCTTCATCCAAAACTAGGCAAAAAAGGACTAAATGCATGCTATTTATATTCATAAATTAGGGTTAGATACCAAATACTATGTACAAATCAAAGAAAATACACAAAAAATCATCATTTTGGATAGGTAAAAGAGATTCTTTTATTCATCAAACAAATACTAAAAATTACAATCTGTGTCGGCCACTGTTCCGCGAACCTGGTCCAGGATCCTCTTTACAATGCTCCAAGTGCACCTTCAATAGGCCTCTTCTCTCAATATTTCTGATCACCTCGAGGGAAGGGAATGGATTGAATGGAAGAAGAAGGGGTTGAAGAGGGAATGTTGATGAAGTATCTCACAAAAGGTAGAAAAAGCTTGGGCAAGGAAGGGAAGTGAATTTGGGTAGAGTTTCATTGTTCTTATGATTGTTCCTGAAATGATACCCCAACACCTCCTTTTACATAAAAAAAGAATGATTATTCAGTTGGGGGACGAGCTATAGAAGGTGAATTGGTTGGGAAACCTCCACTAGCTCGTGAATTTCACCGAATTCCTCACAACTTTTTATTTTTTGAAACTTTTGCAAGCATATGCGAGCTATTTAGTGTGAAAAAATCATATGTATGCGGGTTGTCTAGCATGCAGCAAGTGTACATATGTGGGTTGTAGTGGTGCAGGGTGCGTACATGCTCTAAAAAATAGTTTTTTAAGTAGATCTTCTCAACAATGATTTGGAAAATTATGCAAGTAAGAGGGCCAATGCCATGTATGAATGAGTACAACATTTTAGGGCTATAATAGATTCCCTCTAATGTGTGATTTCATAAGAGAAACTAATGGATGAAATACATTGAAAAATCTTCACCAATGCACAAAATTGAGTGAGCCTGGGACTAGAGTTCGAGAGGTGCCATCTGCAAAACAACAATTGTCTTTCTGAGGTGAGCATACCCATGCTCGATATGAACTAAACCATGGATGCCAATCAAATACACTACATATCCATGTCATATAACTATATAAAGTGTATCCACGAGCAATACAAAATGGATATACATCTCAAAATCAGTCGAATATATACAAGTTTAGTATTCATCCTCAAGAATCTAGTGAGGCATGCGACTGAAGATGAGGTCTTCATAGCTTGAGAAACAACTTCAAGATATTCAAAACTCAGCTAGGAGTATAATGGGAGTGTCAGACTCACTACCCTGAGGTCTTTGACAGTCGATTGGGAAAATACGTGAGGATCTCAATGATTAGGCAAAGAACTTCATCGATTTTGAATCTAGAATTGACTAGACTCTCAGGATGGTCAACTCATGAATTTCAAGAGACAAATTACAGAAAGTTTGACTCAGGTTGGGTAAAAATTCCCTTTGACAAAAGCACGAAAGATCATCAGACTCAAGAAACACAACATTGACATAAGTTTGTGATGCAGGAGGCAACACAAACTCTCCATATGTTTGCAAGAGTAACCAAACAGAGGAGGACACAATAATATGTAGAGAGAAAAACTTCCTAACGTCATACTAGATCCTAATGCTTGATGAACAAATGAAAGGATGTGCTTTTTCCAAGGGAGACTCTCTTTTTCATGTCCCCTCTTTTTGGAATATTTGATTTTTTTTGTGTTTTTCAATTTTTTAAGAGCTTGAAAAAGAATAAAAAGGAGGATCGAGTGTCGTGACAAGAAAACTAGTTCCCAGCACATGGAACATACTAATGCTCAGGGAAAGGAGACATTTTGCAGGATAAGGACACTTAGGGAAAAATCCTCCATGGGTCAAGGTGTCAACTCACAAAGGCAAGAAGTGTTGCAAGGCATGCGTATAAGGAATGCTTCAAAGGTTCAGTTGAGAGAAACATGGAGTCGGCATTAGGCTAAAGATGCAAAGATGAGACTTGCAATGAGATTAAGCAGGACACGGTGAGACCCCTTCCATGTAATTTTTATGAACCCAGAGAAGGTAATCTCGGTAGTTTTTTCACGTTAGAGAGTCTGAAAAAAATGTAAAAGAAGACTCTAGGGAGTACCTTTTTCGGAGATAGTCTAGTTAGTTCGAAAAAGGGTTAAACTTGCACCAAAAATATGTCTATTCAAAACCATTTTAACGAGTGTGACAAATGCAAGATCACTCGAAAATATTTTCAATTTTAAGGAGTCTGAAAAGAGATTAAGTATGGACTCATAACCTTTTTCTGAGTTTAGTCTCCTTAGCCCAAAAAAGTATAAAATAAACTAAGGATAAATCTCTCGGCAAGATGAATCTCCCGAGGCATACCTTTTTCTGCTATAATCTACAGGATGGAAAAAAGGTTAAACTCATGCCAGTATATGTTCTTCTAGACCAATTTAACGAGTGTGAAGGAACAAGGTCACTCGTCGATCTTTTCAATTTTAGGGAGTCTGAAAAGAGCTTAACTATGGACTTTGGGGGGGGTTCCTTTTTCGTAAGTAATCTCCGAGGCTCAAAAAAGGTGATAAACCAAAACCAAGGAGAATATTCCTTTTCGAAGATTTAGTCCCTTAGGCTCGAAAAAGGGTTAAACTTATTCCTTAGAATACTCATCTAGCGAACTGAGGTTCGTAGAACATACCTTTATTCATAAAATTAGTCATCTAGACCAAAAAAGGGGTAAACTACCATCAGACAGATGTGCCTTCAAATTTGAGTTTGGCAAGCATGAAGGGAAACAAGATCGCTCGACAATATTTTCAGTTTTAGAGAGTCTGAAAAGGGCTTAAAGAAGACTCCAAGGGTATACTTTTCTAAGTTAATCCAAACAAGATCGAAAAGAATAGATATAGTCTCATTGGATGTTTCTTTCGAATTTCAAAGTGAGCTTGAAAGGAAACAAAACGTGTTCATTTGGGAGTCTCGAGAATAAGTCCTAAGATGATAGTGCATCAAAAGAATGGGGATTCATTTCATAATCATGACAGGACTAACAAGGACTCCCAAGCCTATAGTCATTACTAACAGCATGGACACAAAGATGCATCAAAGATCTACCTAGGGAATCCATGTAAAGGTAGGATCTACCACCTAATTATGACACTTCTAGTGCAGCAATGAAGGTTCTGTGTCGCACTTCTGTGGGGTTGATCCTATGGAAAAGTGGAAAAGAAAACAAGATGTAGAAAGTGGGATGAAATCCTAACTTATATGCAAAAAGTTGAAAAAATGACTTTTACCAAAGGATACCAAAAAATGTGACCAATCTCAAAAGTTACCAAACCAAAAGGAAAAAGAGTACTAGAACGACCAATAGGAAACTCAGAAGTGAAATCAAGTGATCACCAAGCTAGGAAAAATGACAAAGGGGGTCAAAAAGGGCCAAAAAGGGCCAAAAAGGGCCAAAAAAATCTATAAATAGAAGTGGGCAGCTCATTTGAAAATCAACCAAAAGGTGAAAAGACCCCTTCGCTAAAAGAGTATATTCCGAGAGCTTTAGTGGACAAAATGACCTTCTGCTTGGACCAAGTAAGTACAAATCTCTCCCTCTTGCAATTCAATTCCTTATTTATGTTTTAATTTCATGTTTTGAGGGGGGCATGATCTTGTAAAAAGAGTGGCCCTACGTGTACGTGGGTTGTCCAAGTCCAGCCCACATATGTACTTGGGAAGGAAACCAACAACCCACATAGATACACGATTATGTAAAAAATATCTCTCATACACCTTGGTAGACTTTGAAAAAATAAAATCATGTATTAACTCTCCTCCATTTTTTCCATGAAATGAGATGTATGTTCACTGGAGAGAGAGAGAGAGAGCATGAGGAGTTTGATGTTTTGGTTGAAGAAGACCTTGTAGCCATAGCCTCACTAAAACAGTGTGGGTTATGGAAGTTCTTCCAATATCCATTTATGAGGGCACAATCGAGGCTGCTAAATGCTCTTGTGGAGTATTGGCATCCTGATGCAGAGGCCTTTATGCTAGAGGGCCAATCACTGACCCCAACCACAGAGGACATATATTTCTTGACTGGCCTCTTGAGAAGAGGGGAACTAGTTAACTTGAGGAAATTTCCTCTAGGGCCTTTCAACATCAAGGATTACATTTTGATGAACTGTGAGGCTGGAACTGAAAAAGGTAGGTTCTCAAGTGTCAATCCACAATATCACTAGCCTTTCTCTGCATGAGATCTTACTTTTAATTGGGAGGATTATTGGATCTTCTACCATTCACCAAGCCTCCCAGGCACACATGCATTGTGCCATTTAGTTTTTGGAGGCCACCATCTTTGATTGGAGTACAACCATGCTGGTATGCATGAAGAGGAAGCTTACAGAGTATCAATGTCATACTAAAAATAACTTCGGGTTTGATACCATTTTTTGATCCTTCTTCTTTGAGAGGGTGCCTAGTCTCAGTCCTAGAGAGACCATATGGGGGCATGTAGCCTCCTTTCTAACAGTGAGTAGGTGGGAAGCATTGCTACCTCGACATGGTGGAGGGAGGACCATAGAGGCCTTCGATGAAACATTCTTTTACGGGTGGGCACAACAGATCCCGGTGATCAAGGATTAACCGTATGAAGGGATCAACTTCACCAAAGACCCAGACATGCTTATACATCCCGGTGAGGAGCGAGGTGAGATAGATAACATACTTTTTAAAGGTTATTTAATTTCTAATTTTTTCATATATATCCTTTTTATGTGTGTATATAGTACTGACTCATGTATATGTTATGTACAGATGTGGAGCATGTGTGATCAATGAACTTCTCTAGGACTTGATGACATCCTCAACCTGAGGTAGGACCAACAATGAAGGAGGACCAATATCTACAGGCGGAGGCCCAACTAGAGAGGTTGACAAAGTTCTGCGATGAGTGGAGTACAACCTCACTGCACTCATGCATGTTGTACCTATGGTTGAGATCAAGGATCTCCCCCCTTCTATGCAGCCTCATGTAGTAGGGGTGCCTCGGATTTGGGTCCAATAATTTCAACGTTTGGCCAATTTCATTGTACACTATAGCAGGGAAAATAGGCCTCATGCTTAGATAGAATTAGACCGTTGATGTGCCAAAGGCACTTTTTGTACTGTATTTTTTGAGGGTATAATCCCAACGATGTATACTGAACACTTTTGAGGCTTTCATGCCCACTTATGTACTCATGACACTATTTTTGGATATATATATATATATATATATATATATATAT
>JASDQU011313318.1:0-16923 GCA_032191745.1 Picea mariana
GTTGTATTTTTCTCTTGGTCTAATTTTCCATGTTTTTTCCAAAAAAAAAGATTCACCAATTTTCATTTTTTCTAAAAGTGATTCACCCAAATTCTATATAATAAAATTATTTTACCTTAAAATAGTCTAAATTTTATATAAACTGTATAAAATCCTTAGAAGTTTGAATATTTTTATAAAAATGTCGCCAAACATTTTATAGTTTGCATATTAAGGACTAGTAAAATTCGCCAAGGTTTTTATAAGAACTCCTTTCAAAAACAACTACATACTAGACAATATTTCACTAATTCTAGATAGTCTATTTAAAATATCTATTACTTAACCCCTCAACTATACTTCCCAAACAAAAAAAACTTATAAATGCAAAGAAGGTATTTTAGATATTTTTTTCAAGTATATTCAAGAGTGTGAAGAATATATTTTCTTACGTCAATCAAATCATGCTTCTCGTGGAGATTTCCACTTATTTGTAAGAGAACTCAAAGGTTCCCCATGATAAAAAACTTTGAGGCTTGTCCCCTATCCTAGTCACCTACTCGAGCTTGCTTCTCGTGGAGATTTCCACTTATTTGTAAGAGAACTCAAAGGCTCCCCAGGATAAAAAAACTTTGAGGCTTGTCCCCTATCCTAGTCACCTACTCGAGCTTGTTTTTTGGAGCCATAAAGGGTATAACATGTTCATATTCGTTTACTTCCAATGAGGGATTTGAAAGAACATCAACCAATGTAGAATTTGAACCATTCTCTCTACATTCCCAAGAATTATTCGAGTGGGGTCGATTGTAGTCCTAAGACAAGTACCATAAGAGTGGCACCATGCGTATCAAATGGGTATGCATAATGAGAGGGTAAATCCAATCTAAACAACCAACTAGGTCATTTTCCGTTCTATAAACCCTAGTTTCCCATTCTCCCCATTAACGAATTCATTTATAACAATAACATACTATCACATTCGCATATTATTATTTATATGCATTTTACATAGGGCATAATCAGTAAAGCTCACAAATAAACAAGATATGGAGATGGTGATTAAAGTTGCAGTGTCCATTATTAAGTGATCTCAATATCATAGTATGTTTACCATATAATAACAAAGTTAACAGATCTAAACTAATACAATAGTTTCTATGGCTACACACCGTTTTTAGGGTTTTATAATAGGTGATGGAAAGACCTAAAGATCAATGCTAATATCCAACTAGGGCAATGAAGTCAAGGTGAATCAAATGGCAAATGAGATAAAAAATAATACCCTTTAACGGTTGGTTTACTTCCTTCAAAGTTTAGGGCTTGGGACCATGCCAAAAGGAAACTAGTCACTCACCCAATGATGATATTTCCAAAGATGATATTTCCAAAACCACCTCAAGATCAACCAGTAAGGGAGGAAGGAGAATAAAGAATTACATATCAGGAAATACTTTTTGTAGGGTAGGATGGATCATGTATGAGACAGCTATTCCCTTAACTGCCAGCATCACGAATCCATGATGGAGAGATACCATGCCAGCCTAAACTATCGATCCTGCCCCCGGCACTAGGGAGGAGGGGACAACCAAGGATCACATGGATGGGCCTACGCTCTGTTTCGCGAAGCTGGGACGCTGGTCGCTTGCCTTGTGAGAGGGTTGGTCGGTCACTGGTTGACATCCACCCGTGCTAGCTTCGCGAAGAATGATACGAACAGATCCGGGCATATTCGGTGATTTGGTAGAGTGAGTTCCTATGTTCGGGCGGGAGTGGGAGCTCAGGTTATAGATATAAGCGCATACCAACACATACATACATAGGGAACCAAGAAATGACCTCAAACTGGGAGTGAAGGTTGTACAAATTTTGAGGGGAGGGGCTGCTGGACTTAAGAGACAGAAGATTCCATCCCTACCTTCATGATATTCGTCCATGGAAGAAAAGAAATTCTATCATATAGAACAAACCATAACCCCACATTAGATTTGATGAGGGCAGATCATATGGCGCAAAAGCTAGGTGTTCAAAGTTTTCTTGATAGATAGTTGTTGAATCAAGCAAGGTGCGACCATCCCAACAACCAAGTTGTCACGGCTTGGCCTATGCTGCCAGCAGGGTTCCCCCTCGTTCGTGAACTCTAAGACCTATTGTTTTGAAACGGTTCCCACAGCTAGCACCACGGCTAAAGCAGATCAGTTTGTAATACTGACTCACTATCGGGTGATGGGTTTCGGGTATAATCGCATGTAGTTCATTCAATATGACATGAGTAGCGTTTCTTCATCCCAACCAAGGGAAGATAAGCTTCTACTATTGATTCCAATGCAGGTGAAATTCCAGAGTTCCAGATTCCCTTTTCCAGGTTCCATATCCAATAGAAGACCTAGTTCCAGGTTAAGTGGATCCACCAGCATCCTCAGCCGTTGGAGAGCTAGTTGCTTAGCAAGTTGAACCGTAACCACCAAGAGCAAAGGGAAAAGCAGCAGGGGTGGAAGTATAGGCTAGGATAGAACCATATCCAATTGCAGAGTCTCCAGTAGCAGGAGCGTCACTTCCGGTCGCACATTGAAAGCACCAAGTCTCAAATCCAAAGCCAAAGCCCATGAATAGGAATAGGAACAACTCTGGTCAAGTCACATAGGGAGGAACTATTCAACCTTTGCTGACGGTACTGAGTCAACTGAATCAAATGTTATGATTTCTTCAACTTCTGCCCTTCCCGCTACTGTTTCTACTGAGTACACAGGATCTGCCTTTCTTCCTGCGGCCCTTTCAACCTTCGTCTATGCCGCTTCTACCCTCGTACTTAATACTTGAAAAAATGCAACGTCAGTCAATCAATCTTTACGCCACCGACATAGAATTGAAAGCTCGACCTTCCAGCCGGATTGAGAAAGTGAAGTGTCACTAGGACCGGTCAATCGTGGAGTAGCCAGAACCTAGGATAAAGAGGAATGGGTAGAGGTTACAAGCAAAATCTTTTTTATATTATTATTATATGATATGAACCTAATACATTGTATAATCATTTTCATAATAAATGATGTAAATTACACATTCTCTTCAATTTATAAATTTATTTAATCTATATAAGTATATAATCTCTATGATGTTTCATATCATCCTCTACTCATAAAAATAACATATTATCATAATATTTATTTTTTGGATGGTAAGGATGCTAAATAGTAATTCCAAAGACATAAGGTTTGAACTTGTAATCTCCCTCATATTGAAGGAGTGTGTGCACTTCTCACCAATTATGTTATCTCATGGGTTATCATAATATTTATTTATGTCTTATATTAAACTAAATTAGTAATATCGCTTATCCAACTATTCATTTGTAATAAAAATATATGGTTAGTAATATTAATATGACTCTATGTGTAAAACAATTATCACTAATGTCACTTATCCAACTATTTATTTGAAATAAAAATATATGATTAATAATATTAATAAGACTCTATGCATAAAATAATTATATCACTAATGTCACTTATCCAACGATTCATTTATAAAAATATATAATTAGTAATATTAATGTGATTATATGCTAAAACAAACAATTCATCTATAATAATATATGGTTAGTAATATTAATATGACTATATGCTAAAACAATTATGTCAAAATTATTTTATTGTCTTAAAAATTAAAAATTATATATATATATATATATATATATATATATATATATATATATATATATATATATAATTTAATTTTTTATTATTAGTAATATTAAAACATGACAACACTATATTGTTGAGTATATAGTAAATCATATGAATATTTTATTATTATTATAACATAAATAAACATATATGGGAGTCAATCATACACTAATCATTAATGGAAATGTATTTTCATAATAATATATGATAAGTATTATCAATATAATCCTATGAGTTGGCATGTTTTTAAAAACAATGACAGTAATATGTCTATATACAGTAATAGGTTTATATTTATCACATTAATAACATTTTTTATTTTCATAATAATAAATGATAAATATTATTAATATAATTTTATGAGTTAACATGTTTTTAAAAACAACTACAGTAATATGTTTTTATATATTAATAGGCATATATCATATTAATAACATTTTTTTTTTAATAGAATGTAAAAAATATATGACTATTGATATATATTGACACATTTATATTATTATTGTGGTTGTTTCCAGTTCAAGTATATTTAGTTCAAGTATATTTAATGTATTCAATGTATTTAAATGTTATTTAAAACATAAAATATATTTGTGAATAAGATATTTATATTTATATTTATAAATAAAAATAGTGTTAAATGGAAATTTTTTGTTATTGTAGATTTCCCTTTAAAGCTACTCAAAAGATTGTAAAATTTGAAAAAAATTAATATGTAAGATTACACAAAAGAATTTTATAAAGCTACTCAAAAGATTGCAAAATTTGAATATGTAAGATTACACAAAGAAATTTTATAAATTTTTTATGAGGTCCATGTAGAATGGAGAGAGTTTGGAATCCATTACAAAGTATGTGAATGGTCTAACTTATACAATTTAAGATAAACTTAATGTTTTGAAATCCCATTGAATGGAAATAGATTATCAAGAAATACTGATGATTGTGGAAAAATGATTGAAGAAACAACCAAAAGAAAATGAGGAGAGGTCAATGGTTTGGAAGATGGAAACATATAAAAAAGAAAGTCAAAGAAGGTGAAAGCATTTCTCATATTGTGGATAAGCCAAGAAGGTATGATGATGGTAGAGGTGATTGGTAGATATTTTTGAACTTGAAAGGGGTCAACATCACATAATTGTAAAGTTTCACAACATGAATTCTTAGTGTACTCAATTTTTGATATCCTCTCGGTTTTAATAAATACTAATTTCACCCTTTTAATGATCAATAATGAGGATGATTTTAGGGGTTAAATTTCTCTTATGGGTTAATTTTCCATGGTTTTTCCCAAAGAAAGATTCGTCATTCTAAAAATGATTCGGCCAAATTCTATAGGATGAAATTATTTTACCTTAAAAATCGCCAAAATTTTATACAAACTATATAAAATCCTTAGAAATTTGAATATTTTTACAAAAATATTCCCAAACATTTATAGTTGGCATATGAAGGATTAGAAAGATTTGCCAAGGTTTCCACATTTTAAAATAAATTTTCATCCTTAAAATCATCCCTGAGATTCAATAGCCCAAATGTTTTTTTATGTGTTATAGGGTATACTCCTAATATGCACTTAAGTTAGAGTGATGAATATGTTACATTTTCATTGTCCATGTTTGTTTGATATGCTATTAAAGTGTGATCCTTTCGTGGTTGTATTCATTACAGTGTCGATGACTTAACTTCATATTTGACATGAGATCTTATCACTCGTGGTGACTTATGATATTGGGATGTTATGTAGGATGTTATTGTTAATTGAAAAAATAATCATTAGTTCTTATGCGAAAATTAGCACTGATATGATAATTTGTGCACATAGGAAGCTTGATTACTCATGTTAGGTTTTGCTTGCTTGTTTCAAAATGCATTTATATGCACATAGCTTATGGATGGATTGTATGCTCTAGCTCCAATGGTGTTGGTATATCAAACTTGCAACCAAGTGAAATATAGTTACGAAGCCAATACATAACGCATCCCTTCAAGAATTTTTTTGGTTCCTAAATTGAAATGCAATGCCAAGAAATATATAAATATTAGCCACCATTGCAAAGCATTTGCAGAAATTTTCGTAAAGGATACACCACCACCTATGATTATGCGCTTGTAAAAGGGTAAACTATATGGTTTAAATACGAAGATTGGCAACCATCCACCTTATGAACTCGTGGAGAGTAAAATTTGTGGGTATCAATTGTGATTATCAAATCAAGGCCATGTTATGATCCAACAATGCATATTGAAGGAGATAAACCCTTGTATCCTAACCTAATTCATGCCATAGTCCATTGTTATGATATATTTTGTTGGAAGGGAATAAATCCAATCTTGAGTTTTCCTCTCCCTCGTTGACAACAAAGTCATTTTGTGAGTTTGGAGTCCATAAAAATGAAGTATGGGGATTGGGGAATATGGATATATGTTTTGGCTTGGCTTCTAAGTATTTATTTTAATGAAATCCAAGTTCAACCACTTACCTTGAGCCTTGATTCCTTATATTTTTCAGATAAAATAATTTTGATTTGGAGCATAGTTCATGCCATAGTCCGGAGTGAAAGCAAGCATGGATTCCACTTACCCATTAAGCCCAAACGACACTATAAACAAGGTAATTAAAAATCAATAAAATAGTTACTAATCTTCCTTCATTTATTTCTATGTTGCATGTGAAATAATAGACTTGTATTTCATGACTATGCTTTCAAACCTGCTCAAATTACCTCACTCCTAATATCCCAATTTATATTCATTTTTCATCTGGTTTTTCCTACGTTTTTTCTTTATAAAATAAGCATTTGACAAAGAATGACTATGACCAACATTGTAATTTGTGTTATTCTTGATGATTTGGAATGAAACTATGCCAATTTGTGTAGTTTTTCTTTATAGTAATATGAAAATATCAACTCTTTTAATTTAACTCCTTCTCGTTCTAAAATCCTATGCTTTAAATGGATCTTTTGTAGTATTTCCTTAGCAAGGTGTTGGATGGATTTCCATGAAGCTTTAATAAAGTTTTACTTGGGAGAAAAAAAAATTCTTTAATGTTTTATTAATCATGGTAAACTTTTCATTTTTGTATTTAAATTATGGGTTTAAAAATTTCTTCCATTACCATGTATGACATATAAATTAAAGAGTTCATATATTTCGTAAATCAATACTGGGAATAATTATGGTGGAAGTGTTACATAATATTACCATGTGTGACATATAAATTAAAGAATTCATATATCTTGTAAATCAATACTAGCAATAATTATGGTGGAAGAGTTACATAATATTTGAATAACTTGTTTTAAGTGTATGATAGGGATTTAAATTTTTATCTAACTTTTATTTTACAATTTATATGTTGATATGTAAGTGTTCTATCTTCTAAAAATTTACTTTCTATCATCTAAAAATTTACTTTCATCTACTCTTTCGATTTGATATGTCCATAGAGGTTTTGTGAATAAGGAAACTATGTTGATATGTAAGTGATCTATCTTCTAAAAAATTACTTTCATCTACCCTTTCGATTTGATATGTCCATAGAGGTTTTGTGAATATGGAAACTATGTTTGTAGTATGGCATTACAACCATAACAAAGGTTTTAGTGTGATGGAAATCGTCATGTGTGACGTGCATATATGAGCGAAATTTACCACCTATGATTTGGAATTGAAATTTGAACTTACATTCAAATAGGTATAGACTATCATATATGGGAAAATCATTTGGGTTTACATGTTGAGATTAGGGATGATTTTGTTAGTTTATGGTTTTTTTAGGATCGGTATTGGTAATGAACAAGTCATTATCATAGAGTGATACATTAATATGACTAATATTATCCTGAATACATATATCATTTAGACTAATATGAATAACGAAATTTTTATATGATTAATATTATCATGAATACATATATCATTTAGACTAATATGAATAATGAAATTTTTATATGATTAATATTATCATGAATACATATATCATTTAGACAATTTGACCTTGGAGTTTGTAAAGGCTTTATACTATTTGGGGATTCATATTGCTTGGATTAACTTGGTGTGAATAGCATATGGTCTCATAAATGTATTATTTACTGGAAGCCATACCAATTGTTAGAACTATTTCAGTCATGGTTTCATGTAAAAAACTATTTCATTAATGAACAAATATTTTTAGGGAATACATAAAAATTTTCTCTATGTATTTTGTTTCATTTAGTTATTTCGAAATCATTCACTAGTCTTTTTTACTTGATTAATTGTTGTATATATGTAATGTTTTCATTATTATGAACAATTATTTCTGATTATAGTATGTTGGTAGCTAGCAACCAATTTCACAAATTTCCTACAAATTTTTATATGACTAATATTATCATAAATACATATATCCTTTAGACAATTTGACTATGTAGTTTTCAAAAGCTCTACACTATTTGGGGCTTCATAATGCTTGGCTTAACTTGGTGTGAATAGCATATGGTCTCATAAATGTCTTATTTGCTGGAAGCCATGCCAATTGTTAGGACTATTTCAGTCACTATTTCATGTAAAAAACTATTTCATTAATGAACAAATATTTTTAGGAAATACCTATATTTTTTCTCTATGTATTTTGTTTCATTCATTTATTTTGAAATCATTCATCGGTCTATTTTACTTAATTAATTGTTGTATATGTGTAATTTTTTCATTTATTCTAAACAATTGTTTATGATTATAGTATGTTGGTAGCTAGCAATTAATTTCACAAATTTACAGTTTTGAAATCTAATAATGTTACTATCTATATTTAATCATATACATGTAATCTAGTCTTCACATTCAACATTAAAATTACATATGTTTTCTTATGAAAAAGTGTTTTTAGTTGATACATAGGAGGTAAAATTAAAGGAATTTTCATTAGATGTGGAAACTATGGACATATGGAATTTAAGTTTCTAAAAATTCCAAATGAAGAATAAAGATATGGTGAAAGAACTCATATCGCCGAGTAGAACCAATAATAGTGTATCAAGTGAAGTGATTGAATTGTGGTCTAAGAAAGGGAAAATTTTGATGATGATGAAAATACTTCCATATCTTTAAAAATAGATTGATAGAGATCCATAAGAAAGGAAGGATATATTTAGAAAAAAATGAAAGATAGGTTGTAAGTGTTGTAGTTTGGTTATTGATGGTAGTAGTTTTAAAAAATTGGTGTCTGCTAAATTGTTCATCACTGAAATTTGAAGTGTACAACTCATCTAGATACATATATAGTGTCATGGTGACAAGATGAGCATAAAGTCACAAGGAGAGAACCTAATATTAGAAGATGTAGTGATAGCATTCTATGTGATTTTTTTTCCCATGGACAATTGTCATATTATTTTGGGAGGGGAATGGAAATTCCATAGGAGAGTAATTCATGGTAGAAGAGGAAACATCTATCATTTGAAAAATCATGGGATGAAGTTTAAATTACATCTTCCAAAAATGGATGAGTGAATGAATAAGTGGAGAAGGTTGCAAAAGTGATGTTAAGTCTAGTCTTGGAGTTTATGAAGGAAGTGGAGAAAAAAGAACCTATGAAGTAGTGTGAGAAAGAGAATGAAGAGTAGAACATTAGAGCTATAGGAGAAACCCTTTTCAAGAATTAAGAGAATGGAGTTTTTCATTTCCATATTGTTTTATGTGTTGATTTTTTTTATAGGAAGTGCAGTAGAGAAGATAGAGGATGTGACCATGAGGGATGCAACTGATAACACAATTGACATCGATGAGAATGGTGTACATGTGTAGTTAATGTAGAAAGAATTGTGAATAGTTCCTAAGAGGTTGGATGGGGAGGTAGTAAGCACCATTGAGTGGGAGAGGTGTAAAGTAGTAAGCACCATTGAGGTAAAGGAAAGGGACGTAGTGCAATATTTTGGGATAGATTTCAAGGAATAGAAGAAACACTAGAGAGTGTGTTGGAGGAAAGAAGTGTTGGGTCAATATATTGAAGGATATTTGCAATAGATATGGGTAGAAAGAGGCATCCTACTTGTAAATTTTATTCACCTTCATTTTGAGAAGGACGATCAAAATTACCCAACTAGTGGGAGTCTAATGCACTAGCATCCCTATTTAGAGAAGCTATCCTACACATTTCATTATTTTCAATTTATTTTTTGTTAGTTTAATTTTTAATACAAGTGTGTATAGCCAAAGATTGCATTGATTTTTAATCCAAATTTTTTCTTCCAAAGTTTAATATGCATCCTAAGTATGTTGTTATTCATGAATTCCTTTTATGTTGGATAATTGAATAGTCTCGGCTGAAAAAAGGATACAAAAGAGGAGACATCATGGGGTTATCCCATAGTGGATTTGGACCATTCCTTGACAACATAAGAGACAAAAAAGTGCATGGATAGACTTGCTTCCATGAGGAGAATTAACCATAGAAATAGTCCAATATTTTGGCCACATCAATGATTATTATTAAAACAAAGGTACTATACATAATTGAAGAAATTGGAATATCAACCAACCAATGGTTGTTCAAGGGATTTAGACTATTCAGTTACACAACCAATGAACAAATTGTTTTCTTACAATTTATGAATGTGTTTTTCTCTATTATTTTTGGGTCTTTGGAGATTGAGAGAGGGTGTATAATTCTAGAGCTTGGTTCTATTGAATGTAAATAAGACCCAAGGGCATAGGTATTATTAGTGAAAAAGGAGATCACATATGTGTAGTTGTTTATGCTCGATGTTTTTGTGTGTGTGTAATTCTACTATGGATGTTTACTTTTGCATTGTCATTTAATTTGGTTAGTTTGTGTGTTGGATAATTCTATTGTACATCTCTACATCAATAACTAGACACACATATAACACGATTTTATGGTTAAGTTTTCTCAATAACATTTGAAATGAGTATAAAATAAGGTTGAGAGAGGAATTTAATAAGAGTAAAAAAATTAATTAAGTGTCTTCCATAATATTTATGAAATGTTTGTTGAAAGGAGGGACCAAGGATTACTTTTGAATGGTATAGAAATGAAATTCTTCATTATTTATCTATGCATAGTTTATCATTGTAATCTCCATTCAATCTCTAAATAGAAATAATGATTTTTCTTTGGGAAAAAAATTGAGGAAAGTTAAAGAAAAATGTTTAAATAACCAAAATACTTTAAATATAGGATTGTAGATCAACATATTTTTTATTTATCTTAAAAGAAAAAAAGGTAAAAATAATGTTTATACACAATGATACACAAGTTTTCGCATCAGAAAATTAATGTTGATACAACATATTTCTGAAATGTTATTGAGAATCAATGCTTTGTTACTATCACAAGCCTATAATAAAGAATTAATGATCTACTACTCTCATGATAAAAGGAATGTTGGTAGAAAATAATTTACAAATATTATTTGTAGTTAATGATGTGTTCCCTTTTGATATGTAAAGTGGGTGTTTTCCTCCATCCCATCACTCAAGGAGATCTTAGGCACTGCTCGTAGATTAGCTAGCCAACCAAAAATCCAGCCTATATATTGAGGAGAGCTCATCCCTTGAGGGTGAATCATTCTATCCAACTCAAGCAAATCATCTAGTTCAACAAGCTAGTCAGTCGATGAACTTAGAGGAGCGAAGCGACCCCCTTGAGGGTGCAACCTTCTACGGGAATTTGGCATTATTTAGCCAGGGTACCACTTTCCAACATTAAGATTTATGCATGTGCATATAGTATTATTTTCTATTCTTTAAGTGGCGTTCATCCTTAGATTAGGTTTTTTTGACTTGGAGAGATATGTAAGCCTACAAGAAGGGAATTTTCCTCATTGATGAAATGCGGAAGCTATTTTGATCTATTTTAATTTCTAGGTTTTCTCGTGGCTCTATTTTTTTCTCTAAATCATAATCAGTAGTTCATGTTCTTCCTATTTCTAGATTTTGTTTTGCATTTGGGTTTTTTCAATCATCTGGTATTAAAGGAGTAAGATGTTTCCCTATTCCTTTTCAATCATGCATCCGGTTATCAAGAGGTCATCCTCCCACCCTACATGCCATATTCCTCTTACTTTATTCATATGTATTATATTTTTGGGCTCTTTGAGGTCTATCTTCCACCCCATCTATCTTCTTCGGATGAATATCTTGGACACTAGCACCAACCAATGAACTATTTTGCAACACACTTCTTCTTTGACCTAAACATTTGTCAAGGTCTGCTAATTCTTGATGTTTTTCTAGAGGTATCCCTCTCACCCAAAGAATTTATCTTATGCTATATTACCAGTATTATGGGATTGTAGAGACTACCTTCCACCTCAACTATTATCGCTTATGCTACATCACCCTCCTTAACTCTCAACAAGCCCTTATTCCCAAAAGACCTATCGAAATACATAACATAGGCCCTCACTTGTATATCTTACGTAATGTGTTTCTCTTTCTCAATGGATATTGATAACAATCAATTATTTGTTGATACAGAGCCTAGTTTGCAAGTGTGTTTTAGTAATTAGTCAGCACTCTCACTGAATCCCTTATATTTCAACTTAGGGATTCCATCTCCAACTTCAAGCTAGACACCATAATATCATTACCTAAGTATGGTGGACATATTCATAGAGATGCTTTGGATTATTAAATATTCATCCTTACTACTTTCATCTAGACTTGCCTAGCTAGGATTTAAGCACAACACCTATTTCTTGTTGGTAACCATTTAGAGAGACTTGCACAATCTTGGTGGTAGCATCATCAAAATTCTATTGAGGTATATATGTGTAGTTAAATGAAGAATAGGTTCCCAACAACACTCCTACTTAGATACCTATATGGCATGCCATGTGTCATGCCTTTGAGAAGGAATTTTTGTCCACCATCTTACTTATCTAATCTAATGTACATGTGGTTGCAATTGCATCAAGCTCTAGGGAAAATTATCTAGTAGTTTATTGAACTATTCGCGAAGCTCTACCTTCAACTTCATATTAGATATCTACAATAGGTACTTGTGTAGCTTAAATTCAATTGTGGGTTGCTTACTATTGTTTGTAAAGAAGTAGTTATGTTTGATAGAACCACTCTAGAATAAGTCTTTTTCCCTTCCCTAGCTATAAAATGAAAATTCAATAAGAAACATAGATTTACACCCTTTCATAACACTAACCCTAAACCTAACATGAACTCCATCCCTAACATTTTCAATTCCCTAAATCATTTTCCATTCCCAATGAAAAATTAACCTGGTCCTTTCCCTCACCCTATTTCTTCCCATCTCCCATGATGGTACCACTACCACAAGACCCAAATAAAAAATGATGTCGAATGCCAATTCTTGTAGTGGCAAGCTATATCCAAAAACTTATTAAAACTTATTTTCTAATGGGAAAACTGGTGACTTTGTCACAACCTGTTCCTCCCTTGAAACTATTTATCTCTCCAACCCTACTACCAGTGACCCCTCTTTACTGTTGGTCACACATGCCAATTCTCTATATAAAACTATAATAAAAACAAGTGGAACTGCAAAGGGAAACAAATCCCTGCCTTCTGCCTTCAAAGAGAGAGAGAGGGATTGTAATTACAAGAATACATAACATTGTCCTCGCTTTACCGTCTCACCTTGAAGCTTGAGGAGCGGTAGGAGCGATCTTTACGAAGTCACGCGCCTATGACAAAATAAGTCTCTAATTTATAAGCACAATAGATATAGATGTGAAGGGACTCTTAAAGTATGCTTTCCATCACTGATGCCCATCGCCTGTACTTTAACTACTAACCGGTTCGTTTCTACATGTCTTTCCTCAACTACTATAGGTCAAAGAATCGGTACTAATTCTGTAGTTATTTATTTTAGTGTGTAGTATATTGAGAATATTTATGTCGATTATAATTACTATATATTGAGAATATTTATGTCGATTATAATTACTATATTAGTATCTATATGATTCGTAATAAAAATTAATACGTTCAGTTAAATAAATAAACAATAAAACAAATATATAAAAATATCTTTGAAGGAAAAAAGTCTAGTATTTAAAGAAAAATAGGAAAAATATTTTTAGTATATTTAAGGTACGGTAGTATATTTAAGGTAAGGTAGTAGTGATTAATAAAAACTAAAATATACATGCTATATTGAATTTAGTTTGGTTGATTGGAAGGAATGATTATCTTTCTCATTAGAATTTAATTTCCATAAATAATATGTTGAACTAAAATTAAGGAATGTTTAAAAATGAAGTTCAATTCTATAAATAATATGTTGAGCTCATATTCCATTAATGTCAAAATACTCATTAAAAAATGAAAAGTTCAGAAATGAAATTTAATTCCCATAAATAATATGTTTAGCTCATATTCACTAATATTAAAATATTACTTAAATGAATTTCAATTCCCATAAATAATATGTTGAGGTCATATTCACAAATATTAAAATATTCATTTGGTGGTCAGTTGTATTCACGAATATTAAAATATTCATTTGGTGGTCAGTTGCATGCATGTGCAGAAGTATCTTTATCCCAGAAGAAATGCACAAAATTGTTGGTTTCAAGCCAAAGGTTTGTAGAGAGCAATGGAGGTCACAGGCGCTCTACATAAATGACTAAAAATGCATTGAAATTGGTGCTAGGGCTCGTTGGAGTGATTTCATTGATTCACAGATGCACCTTTGTTATTCCTCATTCCAAGGAGCAACACATGAACTTGAACTTACTCAAATCTGTTCTTTGTCCTCATATAGTTCCGAGTGCCCTGCATCGAGCATGTGAGAGAGGCCAAGGCATTCTTCGTAAGGATAAGGATTTCAGTTGGCTCAACACTTCTAACTCACAAATACCAAATATAGAATCTTTCCCTATCGAGCATGTCCCATGACAATTAAAAAATTGTGACTCGGGCTTTTCACAGCATCCTGATTCAGATCTAGGAATTAATTATTTTGACACAATTCTCTGCTCCCCTCTACATTTGGCATGACTTCATGCGTGAAAGCGATTAGGGTATACAGGGAAGAACACATGCAAGTGTCGAGAAAGGAAAAGTGTCATGCATTCGTGTCTCACCCCAATGACTCAGCGCTCATAATTTATTACGTGTTTAGAAATCCCACCTTGTGCGCTTTCTATATTTTTCCTTCCACGCACTGTCTTTTCCATTTGCCCATGTACAGCGTTTGATTCTCATAACATCAACGGAAAAACATATATAAAAGTTAGTGAACAGTATCAATTTCAGGTTGGCGTCATAATTTGGACATTATGCCAAAGCCCACATCAGTCGGTCATTATTGCATGACCATCATTTTTGGTTACTTGAACAAAGTTTCCTTCTTTATTTCGAGTCTAAGAGGTATATAGTCATTACTATCCTGCCAGAACCACAAGAAGATCATGATGAGTGGCATGGAATAGTTGTTCACAGATCTCATCTTCTTGTGGATTCATTTCAACCACTTGCTTATGCAGAAGCCAATGTTTTAAATGGATGAATTTGTGTAGAGTTTGCAACTGAGCAATTAACTGGTCTAGGGGTGACTATGGGTGAATAATGGAAGAGCCAGAGAGTGCATTCCCTTGCGCGTTAGCTACACTTACCTACACTAGCTACACTTCCCTGTAGTATTCCTATATTGGGAGGACAGTATTCCATACACTTCCCTGTAGTATTCCTATATTGGGAAGAGAGCATGCTTGCTTCATCATAATAAGAGGAAGCATCTTATCAAAAACTAAATAAATAAATAGAGATTATTTATTCCAGCCATTTTTGACAGATTTTTCCAAGAGTTTTAGTCTCCAGCCTCGTGGGTTCTTTGTTAAAAAAATTATGAGAACGACTTTTGTGCCATTTTTTTCCATTAATGGGCTAGTTTCTAGCGAATTTGTTGACAACCAAAGAGCCTGTTTTTTTGGCAATGTGTTATTTTTTTGAAGTACTTTCTCAGATATTAAAATGGTATGGTATGTGAGAACATATTATAGTAATGCATACCAACAGATAACTAAAATTCTTCTAAATTTTTAGCTAGCAGGCAAGAGTTTGATAAATTATGTAACATAGGGTTTGCCCAAGTTAGAGAGGGGGCAGAGGGATTTACATGTAGAGAAGGGCACACATTGCAGCTGGAGAAGAGCATGCAGGCCATGGTTGCAGCCCCAAAGAAGGAGAATACAATGCTGAACTGAAAGGTAAAGAGAGACCAAGCCACAAAGGGACTGAGGCCAGGAGAGCCCCAAAGAAGGAGAATACAATGCTGAACTGAAAGGTAAAAAGAGGCCAAGCCACAAAGGGACTGAGGGTAGGAGAGATGTAAGAGCTGTATATTTCGGATTTTTCTCCCCAGCTAAATATTCCAGATGAAGTCATAATATTCCAGATGAAGTCATATTAGTAAATGAATTTATAAAGTCTTTATTGAAAACTAAAATCTTATATGGTGAAGCTAAAATGAAGAATTCATTGAATTTCAATCCGACGATGCAAGTACTGTGGTGGTCAGAAAAGGTGAAGATGTGCACTAGAAACTTATAATCTGCGATGCTTTGTTTCTGTTGTGTTTCCATTTCTGTGTCATTGGAATTCTTCGCCTTGTTGTATTTCTCCTTGAAATTGAGCCACAARATATTCAATTCCTGCTAACATGATCTCKTATGTATGTACTCATCCAATCAAAGCTGGTACATGGAAGCTAGTAAGCTGGTATAATCCTATGTATGTACTCGGGGAGTCAAAGTTGGTACACTGAAGCTASTAAGATGGTATAGTGAAATTGAAAATAGGTTTACCGAATAGTTATGGTGGTGGTGTGAAAGTGAATAGTGAAAAGCAGTGAAGCAGTGAAAGGGAGTGACGTGTAGGCATGGCTCATGCATTCTCATAGGGAAGAAGTAGGAGAACCACTGAACACATATAACTCCATATGAGGTCAAATAACATCTCAAACATAAAACTTTGGATAAAAAATGAAGTTTGCTAAAAGGTTCAACAAAATGTCTTGCACGGCTAAAACGTTCATGAAGATTTTAATCTTGTTTATGATAATAAAAACACCAAACTTAGAGGGAAGCCTTGCAGTATTGGCCATGATACCATGAGTGGGGGAAGTTGGGAAGTTTTAATGAAGAAAATAAGAAGCTTTCCCAACAATCCAACTACATAATCTTGAATGCCTAACCTATCCAGAGTATCTTGTTTACCTTGACCACAAGGAACATGTTAATGGCATTTAGATCAGGTAGTTGGAGCAGTTATAATT
>JASDQU011313319.1:0-24768 GCA_032191745.1 Picea mariana
CCCTCAAAGTACAATGTATGTAAAAATAAGAATTGATAGTTGCTAGGCAATTGTATCCTTCACTCCAAGACAACTGCGCAAAGAATGGAACTTCTGCTCAGTGAAGGTATTGGTGAAGATGTATGTAGTCTATTCTAGTGAAGGACATAAATGTAGGTCGATGATCCCCTCGTGTACTAAGTCCCGTATGTAGTTCATGTAGATCTCCATGTGCTTTGTTTGCTTCCTCTGAACTGGATCTCTGTAGAACTTCAGAGTGCTCTGGTTGTCACACTAGATGACAATCGATCGATGAAACTGAATGCCCAACTCAGTGAGAAAATGTTGTAGCCACATAGCCTAAATGGTTATGTTAACTACCCCTTTGTCCTCTGCCTCAAATGAACATAGAGAAATAAAATCGTTCTTCTTGTTGGACCAATAGATAGGCCCGGAACCAAGACTAAGTGAGTAACCAAATGTGGACTTGCAATCAATGTTATCGCTAGCCTAGTCAGAATCAGTGAACCCGATGAGGTCCAATGTAGAGTCTGCTTCATAGTGAATCCCAAATGGGATGGTGCTCTATATGTATAGAAGGATATTATTTACAACCTTCCATTGTAACTCATGTGACTCCTACATGAACCTAGAGGCTGCTCCAACTGCATATGATAGGTATTGTCTGGAGTGTGTGAGATACAACAAGATCCCCACTAGTTGTCTATACAATGTTTTGTCAACCAGTGGATTGTCCCCTCCATCCTCAAGTTTGACTCTTGATAGGAAAGGAGTCAGGGCAGACTTGCAGTTTGTCATGTGAAATCTCTCAAGGAGATCTCGTGCATACTTGGCCCGAGACAGTTTGATGCCTAATGCATCTTGACTGATCTCGAGTCCAAGGAAGAAATGTAGAAGACCCATGTTTGTCATCAAGAACCTATCATGCAAAATCCTCTTGACTGCAGGAACCTCTGAAGTCGAGAAACCGATGATCAAAATATCATCAACATAAAAAACCAGGAGTAGAAGAGAATCAACCTTCCTGAGCATTTAAACATTTGGGTCTCACTTACAACGTACAAAGTTCGGTGACAACAGGTAGGAGTCCATATTGGAATACCATGCCCTCAGAGCTTGCTTGAGGCCATAAAGGGACTTCTTCAGTCTATAGACCAAAGATGAATCTTACACAAATCTCTGAGGCTACACCATATATATCTCCTGAGAGAGATCTATTCTTCATGTCCATCTGATGGAATTCCTATCCCTTGGTTGCCGCAATGGCAAGTGCCAAATGTATGGAATCTATCTTCTCTACTGGAGTGAAGGTCTCATCATAGTCAATTCCATGCACTTGCTGAAAGCCTTTGGGAACTAGACTGGCTTTGTATCTACTAACATGTCCATTTGTTGCACTCTTGGTCCTGTCGAACCATATGCACCTGACAAGTTTCCTTCCTGAAGGAAGGGGAACCAGATCCCAAGTTTGGTTCTCGAGGAGGGAGTTGTACTCCTCCTACATGGAAGATTCCCAAAAGGGATTTCCAACAGCCTCGCCATAGGATTGTGGATCTGAAGAATGAACCAAGAAAGGACTCCTGGGTGGCATCAATATAGTGGCAGTGAGTGCAAGATGAGGCTCCTCAAAATCAGATTGAGGCCTCCTAGTATCAGTTGGATCCCCAACAAGATCTCTTGCATCATGAAGATTAGTCTTGGACAACTTGGGCCTCGGCTCTAGCTCTGCATTTGCATCTGCATGCACTGACTCTGCATCTGACTATATTGACTCTATGTATAGATCATCTAAATAATTTGAATCAAAACTCTCATCTAAATAATAGTCGGAATGTGCATGCTCATCATCTATGATAGGTGGAAGAACAAAAGTGTCTACATGTGGCTGCTGAGGTAAATGCGATACACTTTCCTCGAATTGGACACTTCTCTCAATGATGAGATGATCCAAGGAAAGATCAATGAGTTTGTATCCCTTCACATCATCGGGGTATCCAACAAAGATACACTTTGTGCTCTGTGGATCAAGTGTCTTCCTCTTCTTAGACAGAAACCTGGCCCATGCACATGAATTGAAAATACGGAAGTCGATCACTTTCAGTTTGAGGCCACTCCAAGCCTCGTAGGGGGTCTTATCCTTGACAAATCTATGGGGAGATTTGTTTTGGATGTAGGTTTCACAATTAAGTGCTTCAACCCATAATCTTTGTGGAAGTGACTTTGCATGTAGCATGCAAGATGCCATCTCTTTTAGAGATCTATTTTTCCGCTCAACAACTCTGTTTTGCTGCAGAGTATAGGGAATCATGTGCTACAACTGAATCCCGACCTTGTGAAAAATATTTTTTATCTCATGGTTGACATACTCTCCCCCATTATTTTTTCGTAAGACTTTGATTTTCTTTCCTGTTTGTGTCTCAACAAGGGCTTTGAAATCTTTGAGGTGTTGAAAGACCTTTGATTTTTTCCTGAGAACGAAAATCCATGTGAAGCATGAGAAATCATCAACAAAAATGAGCACATATCGTTCTTTACTGATAGATGGATGTGGAAAAGGGCCCAGGAGGTCACTATGGATCAGATCTAAAGGAAAGGAAGACTTCTGAGTTTTTCCTTTGTCGAATTTCTCTTGAGGGTGTTTTCCAATAACACATCCCTCACAAATTCCTTTGGAGAAGTGGATTTCAGGTAGACCATCAACCATTCCCTACTTTCTAAGCTATTGCATATATCTAAAATTTAAATTCCCAAACCTTTCGTGCCATATCCTACTACTTTCATCAATATGGGTAAGCAGTAATGCAGAATATGATTCAATAAATTTAGAAAATGTGTAGAGTCTGGATTGATGATTTACCTCATTGGTAGCAACCTTGGAATTGGTTTTCATGTCGTAGATATCCACTGCATCAGGTGTGAATGTGACTCTCTTTCCGGTGCCATAGTTTTTCATCTGATACATGGAGATAAGATTGACGGAAAGTTTGGGAACGTGCAGCACATTCTCGAAGCTTTTGTTTGTGAGTTCAATTCTTCCTTTGTCGGTGACCTCAACTGGAGAGTTGTCCCCCATCAGAATAGGAGGAAATTTGCATGCATCCAATGAAGAATAAAATTCTTTTGTGGCTTCCATTTGGTGTGATGCACCTAAATCTATGATCCAAGTATCAGGAGAGGATTTGATGGCAATCAAAGCATGGCTAGAATTTTCTTTCTTGAGATTTTGATCTTCTGGCTTCTTCTTCTTGGCACCCTCGGGGATGCGATCTCCAAGGTTGTTTTGCTGAAGTATTTGGTCCATTTAATCTATCTGTTTTTGCATACATGCAGATTATGGATGGAACCCTTTATGGAAGTAAGTGCATTTCTCCCCTTTTCATCCCTTTCCACCTTTGGATATGGAGGCATCGTTGAAGGGTTTTGAGTACCCTTCCTTATTTGGATTTGCATGTGCTTTCCTTTTGTCTTTGTATTTAGCTTTATGATATTGATGACCGCTACCATATTGCATAGTAAGTGCATGCACCTTTTGGACTTTTATTTTTCCCTTATTGATGAGCTTGTTCTTCTCTTGTGTCAGAGAATCGATAAAGACATCAAGAGAGGGAAATGTCCAGGTGGCTCCAGAGGTGAGCCTAACTGAATGAAATGTAGATACAAACATTGAGTATTCCAGACCAAGTTTGGAGAGAATGGTAAGAACCATTTGTTTCTCCTCCTTATATTTATCAACCCCATAAGCCTTGAGTTGCGACAACAAATCCTTATATTTGGTAAAGAAATCTTCGAGATTGTCAAAGGTTTTTGGATCCAATGTGAGCAATACCATCTCGAACATGTGTCCCCTCATCTCATCCTATTTTCCAAAAATCCATTCCATGGTTTTCCAGGCTTCATTGGGGGTTTTACAGGAGGATATGTGAAAGAGGAGTTATTGGACGCAGACCCAGTCAAGGGAAAAGGCCATTTTTGGGAAGAGAAGTATGAAAGGAAGAAAGGACAATTGGAAGGAAAAGCATCACGTGCGAGGGAAGCATGTGAGGCACACATGCAAGGAAGACATAATGATGCTAGGGTTAAGGTTTTTTCAATGTATTGTAATGGATGATGAGCCAAGGATATAAATAAGTAGTACCTAGAGGATAGAAAAAAGAGGACCAAGGGAAGGAATGAGGAGTGACAGAGAGACGAAGAGAGGACGGATGGCAGAGAATTGTAAGAACTGTACTCTTCCATAAGCTGGTGAGCTAGAGAAGCAGTGAACAACTTGATCCTGAGGGTTATATCGTAGGCTGAGTATCCTGGCGCGATCTAGTCAGCCTCGCAAGGATCGAGGAGCCAGTTGAGAGTGTAAGATCCAATATTGTAAACATGCACGATGTGACATATTACTGAACCATAATAAAGAGCTTGAGATCCAGATCTTTTTGGACGTATCCCATGAGGGGGTGAACCATGGTAACACCTGTGTTATGTGATTGAATGTATGTGTCACTATTATTATTAAGTTTTGAATGTTAGATAAATGAAAGAAGTAACCAGTTAGACATGATATTTCACATGCATGAATAGAATGACTGTTATAATCATATTTTAGACTGAATAAATAGAGATTACAAGAAACAACCATGGATCTCCACTCATTCCCAGGTTGAAAACACCTGAGTATTGAAACCACCCATAAAGATATCTTGGGTGAGACTGCTTAGTACACTTTGTGTGTTGTGTTGCTTCTGGTTTACCAGAGGGGCCGATAGTTTTAGAGGGATTTTGTTGGAAGCTTATTAAATTTGAACCTGGGTCAATCTATGACAGTAAGATAGGATCATAGTAGATAACTGCTAAAGTAAAAGAGTAAAATCCAACAAATGTTTTTGTTGTCGGTTGGTTGGAATAGGAGGGGATTGAGTGAAAGAGATTTGTGGAAGATGCGTCAACAAAATTCCAGATCGAACGACAAGACGTTGAGAGGATGGGAATATAAAATGGATGTTGAGAAGGAATCTGACAAAGGTAGATATAGAGAGATGGTTGAAAACAAAGGAGTTGGAGTTTGTACAGAAAGATAACAAAAACCTAAAGTTGACACCGCAGAAATATTTGGACAAGTACGTATTCAACGACTTGCATGAAGTATTTTTCTGTTATTTCCCACATGTATTGTAGGAGTGGATATTAAGGTTGAAATACAACCATCCTACAAATCATATCAAACAACTAGAGTGGAATCCTGTAGATATCATGAAGTTACAACAAGTTGATAATAAATTTACGCGTGCAGTAGATTTTTGGTTAGACAACATTGTTGCAAGATTTATCATAGGATTTGCAGTAGATACGACGAAGTCTTATAGTGCAGCAGAGAAAGAGCTCTTGAAGGGACCTTGAGGTAGGCATATCATATCGTTATATACTTCTATTAAGATATTACTATATAACAAAGGTGTAATGACAATGGTGCTAGACAACTAAACTTCTATGCATGCATGGGGGAAGGGGTGAAGCACTGACAAGAGAAGGAGAAATGGAGGGAGAAATGGATAAAGGTAAGAAGGAGAGGCCTTGGACCCAATTATGATGGATGAAGACTAGATCAAGCAGATCATGGCAACAATTGGAATAAAATGTAGTGGAGTACCATACCAATATAAGATGAACACCAAGAAGAGAGTCGTAGCCACGAGGCAAGGCTTGGAAAGTGATGAAGAAGAGGTAGAGGATCTTCGGGCTATGGAGAAGATTAAGGAAATATTGTGTGCGGCATATGAGAGGAAGATGAAAGGTCCAAGAGTGGGAATGGAAGTAAACACTCCTATCCATATCGGTGTCAGTGTGAAACCCATAAACCCATGTGCGACTAATACACTAAGAAGAAAACCACCATTTAAAAAACTAAATTTCGGGAGAAGGAAGACATCAAGAAGTACATCTACACAAGGAACAACAACTGGGGGAGCTAGTTTAGGAAGCATTAGTCAAGTATCTACATCACGCAGAGGTAGTAGTTCAACATTCAGGATGGCAGGACATGATCCCACCATCAGGTTGCCAGAATTCAAAGGAGAGGCGTTAGAGGACCCTGAGAAGTCCTTGTTTATTTCTGAAAATATCTGGGAAGTGAAATAGATCACAGATGAGGAAACTAAACTTGTGCAGTTAGCTATCACACTAAGAGATTGCACACTGGATTGGTATATGAGTTTAGAAACAAATAGTCCTCTAGGGAGAACCAAAATGATTGAAGATATCAAAAATCTATTGATAAATGAATTCCATAAGCCTAGTTCAGAGGATCAATATATGAATGAGATGATAGAGATTAGACAGAAACCAAAAGAATCTGTATGGGAAATTGACCAGATATTCAAACGATTAAAGGGAAATCTAATGTGTGTCATGACAGATATGCAACATAGGCATCTGTTTGTCAATTCACTACTACCACACTTGAAATACCCTTTGCAACAACATAATTTCAAACCTAGGCAAAGGATCCATAGGAAGCCCCATAAATGGAAGAGAACCAATATCAGAAGATAGATCTATCCATAGAGGAGTTGAAGGAGGATTTGAAGAAATTAACATTCCAACTAAACCAGAACAAAGGTAAGGACAACAAAGAAGTTGTTTGGTGTACCACATGTAGGACAGAAGGACACCATAAGAGTGAATGTCCAACATTTGCGCAATACATGAAAACAAGAATGCCAAACCTGCTGCCAACAAGAGGACTGTGGTGCAAGATCTGTAAGAAACAAGGGCATGATCCATATCACTGTCCAATGATGCATAAATACCAGAAAATACCTAAGAGATCATATTGCAACTTTTGCAAGTTAGCTGGCAATGATGACAAATATTGCAGGACCATGGACCTGTTGATGGAAAGAACATCATATGCGTATAGGGTGCAGGAAGAAATGATGACCGAGCAAGTTGCACCACATTTTAACTAAGTACTAGCCCTGTATAACACTACGCAGCCGCAGTACAATACCGCACAACCACACTAAAATACTGTGCAGTATATCCAGACACCCTAGTACAATGCTCCATGAGGAGATCGAGCTGGCTACATAGGTGGAGGAAGAGGAAGAGGAGGCTTTGGAAGAGGCAGAGGACCATTGGTATGCCACAACTGTCAACAACCTGGACACAATGCAAGAGAATGTCCACTTCCACCTACGACATGTATGTATTTCCATGCATCAAATCACGACACAGAAGAATGTCCGACACTATTGGGGAATATCTAGGAAAAGATAAATCAGAACAATCAAAATGTTCAGTGGATTTCGGTGGAAGCAAGGGATGACAAAAGAAACATCAACATAGTTACACGTGGTGGAGCTAAGATAGGAAACGACACAATAAGACAAGATCCATCACAACACCAATGTGTGAAGAAGAGTGTTGAATTGCATAAGAAGTTTGATGTGCAGAATGAAAAAGAGATATTCAAGCAGGCCAAACAATAATTCTTGAAGCCAGACATGGCATCGACATGAACTGCGCAACATACTAAGGAAGTACCGGCATACGAGATGCCTCCATCGTTGGATCACACAAAAGAAGCACAACCCCTCGGACAAGTAAGTACGATTAAATATTTTTTGCAATCCTATGTTAAACTACTAAATGATCCATCATCTGTTAAAGTGTTACAAAATATTCTATTAAGATGTAGCACAGAGGTAGAAGGAAAGCTAGAACAGAAAACAGTTAATCATCTGCATACAAGGAGGAGAACAAGAAGAGAATTCAGACTAAACACCAACATTGGAGATTTCAACATGGGAGATATTATACTGGATCTAGGATCCAAAGTAAATTTGTTATCCAATAAGACATGGCAATGTATAAGATAACCCACATTAGGATATTCACTTGTTCAATTGAAACTAGCAAATCAACACAAAGTTCTACCAATTGGAAGACTAAAGGGGGTGATAATAGATCTGGATGGAGTGTGCACTAAATCTGATTTTGAAGTGATAGAGATAGTGGATGACACAACAACTTATCTAACATTGCTTGGATTGGATTGGGAATTTGACAAACAGACCATAATCAACTTAAAGATGAGGAAGATGACATTCAAGTCAGGAGAATACAGAGTCATTGAGCAATTGGATCCATCAGAAGGGGAAATGTTTGTAGAACCCACTTGTTTAGACCTCGAGGAAATTAACCAATTGTACAGAACAACCACCCGAGAAGAAGATTATGTGAACCCAATTGCAGATGGGGTACTCAATTTGAGAAGTATCACATCATGCGCGTCAGACTCAGATACAAAATTAGAGAATTGGCAACCGAGGTTACATGAAGTCTCCACAAGAAGATGTGCAAGACAAGACCACGCAGTAAGATGGGTAGGTACAGAGATAAGGGAACCTCCAAGCTTCCATGAGGTGAATAAATTATAAGAATTCTTAACACAATACAAAGAGGAAGTGTTAGAAAATTAGAGGCTCTTAGCCCTAGATATAGCACTTAAGGCAACACCTGCAAGATGGTGGGGTGTGCACAAAGAGATAGTTAAGGACTGGTACCAATGTAAAAGGTTATTGTGCATCAGATTTAGTGCAGAACAAGGAACCAACCAACTGCATAAATATGAAGGACAAGGGGAACCAACAGAACACTTGCAGATGTGCAGAATGCCATGGAGGATGACACCACCAAAGGAATGGCCTCATAATTTTGTTCACACATTAGAAGGGATTATAACAAACTGGTATACAAACTAGGAATTTCATAGAGGAACTACAAACTGGACATAATTACAATAGAATTTTATAGTCACTTTCTCATTTGAACATG
The DNA here is from genome assembly GCA_032191745.1 of Picea mariana. Classification (NCBI taxonomy): domain Eukaryota; kingdom Viridiplantae; phylum Streptophyta; class Pinopsida; order Pinales; family Pinaceae; genus Picea; species Picea mariana. The sequence goes on from JASDQU011313319.1 coordinate 8,827, forward strand.
AGAACCCCAACATAGACTCAACACTTAAATGAATCGAAGGGGTGATATTCATTAAAGAACCAGAAGTTGAACTCATGAAAAAAGAGCAACAATAGAACATATTGTTAATAAAAGAACTATTTTCATGCTACCATGTGTAGGAAGAAGCACTAGATGAATATGACCCACAAAACATTCAAATAGAGGAAATTGAAGGTGAAAGAGAGGCGGAAGTTCCACCTCTGGAATAAGAAATATTTGCTAAGACGATCAAGGTGAAGAAATTCAACATTGGGACAATTGAGAATCCCAAAATGGCCATCATTGGAGACAACCGGGATGAGAAAACAATGGAAAGCATAATAGAGTTACTGCATGAGTACAATGACTTGTTCCCAACAACGTTCACATAAATGAAAGGCATAGAAGGAGAGCTAGGGAAAATGAATATACCTCTTATAGCTAAGGCTAGACCAATCAAACAGAGACCATATAGACTAAACCCAATATATAAGAAAAAAGCGAAAGCATAAATTGATAGGATGTTGGAGGATGAAATCATAGAACCAAAAGAGGAATCCGAATGGGTAAGCCCTATGGTAGTTCAGGAGAAGAAGCTGAGAGGGATAAGGATATGAGTCAACCTGAGGAAGTTGAATGATGTTTTCCTACATGACCCTTTCCCTACTCATTTCACATATGAGGTGTTGGAGAACGTAGGAGCTCATGAAGCTTACTCATTTACTAACGGATTCTCAGGCTACCATAAGATCAAGATAGCCCCAAAAGACAGATACAAGACCATTTTTCCATAGAAAGGGGGTCCTACGAGTACACAGTCATTCCGTTTGGACTAAAGAATGCACCAACAATATTTTCGAGAGTAGTCATAGCTGCATTCAAAAAATTCATCCACCAATTTCTAGAGGTATATCCGGATGACTGGACAGTCTACAATATGTTGAAAAATCCTGTAGAGGTGTTGAGGCTGATGTTAGAAAGATGCAAGTAGTTTCAGATATCGTTAAACATCAATAAGTGCATCTTCATAACACCCTTTGGGATACTATTGGGCCATATAGTATGAAAACAAGGCTTGCTAGTGGATCTTGCCAAGATTGTAGTAATTGCTAATCTACCACCACCAAAATCAGTATGTCAGTTAAGACAAACATTGGGACACACATGATACTACCAAAAATTCATAAAAGGGTATGCACAGATCACTGCGCCAATGGAGAAATTGTTCAGAAAATACAACAAGTTTCATTGGAATGAGGATTGTCAGCAAGGATTGGACACTCTAAAAGAGAAGATGGTAATCGCACCAATACTAGTATTCTCAGATTGGGAAAATACATTCCATGTGAATGTAGATGCATCAGCCATAACACTTGGAGCTATTCTGGCGCAACCAAGAGCAGGGGAGTTGGACCATCCTATAAAATTTGCTAGCAGAAAATTGTCAGAGTCGAAGTAGAATTACAATACCACATAGAGATAAGGCTTAGTTATGGTCTATGCGCTTCAGAAGTTCAAAAATTCCTTATTGGGGAAAAATTTCAAGATGTTTACAGATTATTCAACTCTCAAATACCTAGTCAACAAGCCAATGTTGGGGGGGATAATTTGTAGATGGTTATTTTTGTTCCAGGAATTTGACTTCGAAGTGATAGTCAAACCAGGGAAGTTGAATGTAGGACCTGATCACTTGTCAAGGATCACCGATGGAGAGGAACCTATGAATCTAAAGGACAACTTTCCCGATGCACAACTACTTTCTGTCCATGTAGCTAATGAATATTTTGCAGACATCATTCAATACTTAAGTACAGGGATTGTGCCACAATAATTCAACACAGCTTAGAAGAAAAATCTGGTAGTCAGAGTTGCATATTATCAATTGATTATAGGACACTTATACAAGATGGGTGTAGACAACATCTTGAGAAGATGTGTACTAGAAAAAGAAATTTCTAGGATTTTAGCACAGGCCCATGAGGGAATAGCATGAGGACATTTTGCAGACAAAGATACCACACAGAAGGTATTGCACGTAGGACTGTGGTGGTCGACGGTTCAAAGAGACTCAAAGGAATACTGCCAAAGACGTGATGTGTGTTAAAGGGTTGGTAAACCTAATAGACAGGATGAGATGCCCCTAAGGCCACAGGTAACCTTGCAGGTATTCGACAAATGGGCAATAGACTTTGTGGGACCAATTAACCCACCAACAAATATGTCAGGAGCAAGGTATATTATTACTGTGACAAAGTACTTAACAAAATGGGCAAAAGCAACACCAGTAAAAGATTGCAGTGCAGAGACATCAACACACTTCTTGTTTGAGAAAGTGATCACTAGATTTGGATTCCCAAGGATTTTGATGAGTGACTAAGGCACTCACTTCATTAACAACACTATTAAGGATGTGACTGAAGAGTTCTAAGTTTATCATCAAAAGAGTACACCATATCATCCTCAAGCAAATGGAACAGTGGAAGCCTTTAATAAGATCCTAGAGAATGCACTGACAAAGATCTGCAATGTCAACAGGAACAAATGGGACTTGAAGATACAAGTAGTACTGTGGGCATACATGACCACATGTAAATAATTGACAGGGCAGACACCATTCAGACTAGTGTATGGAAAATAAGCAGTCATGCCATTAGAATTTTTGGTACCTAGTCTGCATGTAGCATCAATTACAAACATGACAGAGTGAGGCGCAGTACAAGAAAGGCTAAGACAACTGATGATCATGGAAGAAGATAGGATTCTAGAAGGGTTTCACCAAGAGGTACATAAAGCAAGGGACACAACTTGGCATGATAGACATATTAAGAGAAAAAGTTTCAAGGAGGGAGACCTAGTTTTGGTATACGATAGTAAATCTCTTCAACACCCAGGAAAGATCAGAATGCATTTGTTGGGACCATATGAAGTAAATACTGTCACAGATGGGGGATATTTACAGTTGAATGATTTGGGAGGAAAAAAACTTAGATGAATGATCAATGGGAATCAACTGAAGCTGTATATGGACATTTGACCTCCTAACACTTAAAAAAAAATTGCACCGGACAACAAAGGACTGCACGCAACAACAGAGGGGTTACCGTGCCAGAAAACACAAGACAACACACAACTAAAGCAGAGGTAGCACAAAAAAAATAAAAGGTCTATGTTCATCGATGAAGCACAATAGCGTGCACTTGGAATAGTTAGCACGCCGAAAAAAGGACCAACAGTCAAAAAAAGGAGGAAATTGGAAAAATGGCAGTTATGACAAATAGGCGCCAAATGGCGGTGTCTATCAAAATTGAATGACAAGAACAATCGACGAGACATTGCATTAATCTCTTCAACTGATGACGTCAAGGGAATTCAATGACAAGTATGCGGGAAGTGCTAATTCATTTAAACCACAGATCGGGAAACTTCTCTGAGAAGTTTCACAGAATTGCTATATAAGGAAAGAACGCGAGTAATAGAAGGGTTATTGTGACATTGAGAAAGCACAGAGAAAAATAAGTATACAGATCAAAGAGCGAGTTTGTAGGAGTTACAGAACGAACTAGCTCGGTGGAGACCATCTTAACCACCATGGCACCACCCAAGCTAGGTGCACCGAGCCAAGCCTACAGATGACTTTGAAGCAACCTTAGAGCACCACAACAGTCACAGGGAATCGAACAGGAACCAACATGGATTACCGAATTTGTCAACTTTGATGAAATCCCTTTGCCCAATATGGAACCAGGGAGCCCCACACCTATGGTGGAGGAAACCCAACAAACAACAGCAGTGGGCTTGGACATTGATATGCCGGAAGTGGGGCATAAATAGCAGGCCAAGGATGCAGGTAATCCTTCACACCCTAAAAACCTTGAAGAAGACTCGAGGGTTAATGGGACGGTCCCAAACCAGACAGAAGTGGTCACGCCAGAAAGGTCACACATAGTAGCATCAGAGAAACAATAGGAGGGAATAGTAGAATATGCCACCGAACAACCAGAGGCATATACAGATGAGAGAACAAGGGAGGCTGGAACTTTGAGTCAACAACCACAACGGAAGGGAAAGCAACTAGTTGAAATATCACTGCCCAGGAAGGTTGCAACAACCATAGTCTTACCGCGCATTCCGGAAGGGGTGCATATCATGACTAACCTGTTAGGATGCGTGAAAAAATTACGGTACTCAGACCACGATGTGACCAACATGGACAAGTTTACTGAGTTTGCAAAGCAAGTTTACCTGGATAGCATGGGTATAGGACCCTTTGGAAATCCAATTTTCCAACCGAAACAGTGGGCAGCCAGATTGGCCAACACCGGGATTTTAAACCTGTTGGATATCCAACATTTGGAAGGGGTTGTGACGTAAATAACTGCGTCAAGCAGCTGATGGAAGTTACCCACAGAGGGTACCTATGGGTAGAAGAGCCTGTCTCAATAGACATATAGCTCATTGCATTTATCACAGGTCTTCCATATCGAGGGGAGAGTCCCATGCAGTTCCTTGATGACAAGACAAAGGATAAGTCGCTAATGGAGGATATGAAGAAGACGTATCGCACAGAAAGAGGGTCACGTGAAATCATCATCAAGAACATCAGTGACGCAACAACAAGGCTGGACACCAAACTCATGGCATGCAAGCTGCTCAAGAAGTGTCATAGGGAGGAAGTCCCTGTTGGGGTCGTTGCAACTGCAACATAGTGCGCGGAGGGCACTATGCTTAGCTGGGCCCCATACTTGTTAAATTTTTTCCTTGAGGACTGCAAAGATGCGCAGGACCTGGGGACAAAGTTCCACTACTCTTGGCTACTCATCCTAATCACCTTGGTCAGATGGAGGGAGCCTAAATATACATACTTTTGCAATAAAACCACTCATTTTCATGCTTCACGATACATATCGTTGGGGATCACTCCAAACTCCAAAACCAGAAGTGCAAATGCAGGCATGTTCGTAGGGTATTACAATGACCTGCAGGAAATCATTGCCAACACTTGGCAGATTATGCCAGAAGTGGTCACGCAATATCGGGACATCACCAACTTCAAAGTGACCATGCATACAGTATGGATCCAAGCACGAAAGGATCCCGAGAAGGAATGGATATAACTGCGATACTGCGTCAAAGAAGAGGATGTATAGATGGCCATTAAGGATTGGCAAGATGAATGGAGAGTTCTAGTTCTGACTCAAGATATGTCCACAGATAAGGAGGTTGATGTAGGGAAAGAACAGACACCTTCCGGAGACAAAATGACACCCAAGAATCCAAATCTAGGTCAAAATCCGACACAACAAAAGAAAGGGGGTGCGCTAAAGAAAGGTACCCAGGCAGGAAAAAAGGACGCCACCCAAGCACCACAGGAATAGGAAAAGGAGGCTGAGACAACATAGGGGACCACATCGAGTGCTACCCAACATGAATAAGGCCAGACCAAGAGGCCGATCATACACACTGGGGGTGCGCGCAAGAAGGCTAAGGCACAAAAAACACCACCGGAATATACAATCACCGAGGAAGATGCATACCTCATGGTTGAAAGAGTCCATGACCGGGTAGTTGAGGACATTGAAGAAGCCCAACACCAAAGGGATTGGATCTAGGATGAGTTGGCCAACATGAGGCAACTCCTCGAGCAGATCAGCGAAATGTAGAGGGTGGGCAAAGGAATAGAGTCAGTCTCCACAGCATCAGAATAAGGGGCCAAGGCTATGCCCAACAAGTAGGATATGATCCAGACGAATAGCATAGGCGAGCTTGACTTTTCATGTTACACCTAGCATGTTGCGCATGGATGAGATTATAGGCTAGACACCCTTGAAATATCTATCACAAATACAGTTGGTAATAGGGTGGATACCAACCAAGGCATGATATAAAATACAAGTCAGTGTCGCACAGGAGGTACACTCATGAGCACACACAGACACAACAGAGTTGTAGCACACGAAGTACAACAGAGACAAGTTGGAGTTGGTTCTCGATAAATTCAAGCTCGAGACAAAAGACGAGAAAAATTAAGCGGATAGGCTCGAGTAGGGATAGGTTGTAGCCTATGACAAAATTCCAAAGAGCGCGCAAATAGCAGAGCCCATGACGACGCAAAAAATTGATTAGATTGTGCAAACAATTGATCAATACATGCAGGAGATCGAGAACCTTCGGGAACAACTCATCCCTACCACTCCCCCGGAGGTGAAGGAACAAAGGAAGCATGAAGCAGTAGGGCAGATGGAGGAAATGGAATGACAAGTCAGTGAAATTGTCGACTTGTTCGATAGGGCAACACAATTATGGACAAAGATGGAGGAGGATCAACAGGTCCAGTAGTGGGAATAGGAAGAGGAAAAGATAAGCGCATCTATATAGGACCTTAAGCAGAGGTAGAAAATGATGAAGATCACTGAGCGTCTCAAAGGAGTACAATATATTAAGAAGATGCAAGCAAAGATTATATCCATGTATACACAGAAGAAGGATCGACAAGCTCAAATGGAACCTCTCCAAGAGCTAGCAGCAGAAGTCATTGTGCAAGAAGAGAAGGAAAATAAGAACATGGCGCAAACTCAGGCAGAGTGCACAGAGATGATTAACAAGGATATTATAGTACAAGTATTGGATGCGCTCAGAGAAAAGACCGCGCAGGCTCAAAAAAAATCAAGGGAAATCACAGAAAAGTTCCATGCTCTCACAGGAGTTGTCGAAGAAGTGCACAAAGCTTAGGTGGCTTAGGATGAGCCACATGTCAGTGTTGGGGGCCTATTGGATGCAGACACTGTCAAGGGAAAAGACTATTTTTGGGAAGAGAAACATGAAAGGAAGAAAGGACAGCTGGAAGGAAAAACAACACGTGAGAGGGAAGCATGCAAGGTGCGCATGCAAGGAAGACATAATGACGCTAGGGTTAGAGTTTTTGCAATGTATTTTAATGGATGATGAGCCAAATATGTAAATAAGTAGTACCTAGAGGATATAAAAGAGAGGACCAAGGGAAGGAACAAGGGGTGGCAAAGAGACGAAGAGAGTACGGATGGCAGAGAATTGTGAGAACTGTACTCTTCCATAAGCTAGAGAGATAGATAAGCAGCAAGCAAATCGATCCCAAGGGTTAAATCACAGGCTGAGGAGCTAGGTGCGATCTAGTCAGCCTCGCAGGGATCGAGGAGCCAATTCAGAGTGTAAGATCCAAGATTGTAAACACACGCGATGTGACTTATTACTGAACCATAATAAAGAGCTTGAGAGCCAGATCTTTGTGGACGTATCCCAGGAGTAATATCCCTAGGTTGAACCCAATTGTAAATATAAATACAAATGTACGTAAGCTGGTGAGTTGTTTGATATAATTTTGTATGCACATTTCATGGCATAGTGCATGCATGTACTACGCAGTAAAATGAGGAAGTGTGCACATTCCAGGATACCGCGCGCAACATCTTAAGTGCGTGCGATGTTGAGGCCAGGGAGCCTTTGTGTATATGACATGTTTTATAGGCTGGTGAGCCAGTTATTATAAGTTAGGATGCTTATGTTTTGATTAGACCGAAGAGCCTAGATGTTAAAGGCCAGTGCACCTATTTTTGTATATGTCTCATGATTAATATAAAATACATCATTGTGCATAGACCAACCATGATAAAAGAGAAGGGGGACTAAATTCCACTGGTTAGGGAAAGGGAGGGACCTAAAAGTTAAGGAAAAAGGGCTAAGCTAGGGAGATTAAGCCAAAATGGAATATTATATTAATATTTCTTAAATATAAAGTATGGATAATTATTTTGTCCGAAGTTCTAAAGTTGGGGACAAGTGGGCCAAAGTAGCTCCCAACATGACAAATGTCAAGTTGGGGACATGCATATATATTGTTGGGACTTAGTTCATTTCCATCATTCTTCCCATGATTGTTTCCATCATTCAGTCATCCAGTCAATCATTCATGAGCATGCACACACCCATTGAGTTATCCTTCGTATTTTCATAAATGTACCTGAACCCGTATCCATAACCATCTTGGCGCTCGTGTAGTTGGTTAGCGTGGGAGCTAGATTGAAGAGGCGGGTTTTCAGGCACGTGAGAAATTCTCTGGGTGAGAGAATTGTTGTGGATTGATTTCCTGAAGGTGCTGAACTGCAGCTTCAGTGCTCTAAGACTTCCTGTTTGGCCTGTTGCTGAAGCCCAGAAAGGAAGTGGGGTAGTCGAAGGACTGTTGAACAGAGAAGGGAAAAACTTTCTGAGTGGGACAGACATGTGGGGAATGAGGGACTATAAGTTGTTAGTTAAGTTGGCACCTAAGACGAAGTCTTTCCTGTTGTCCATAAGCCTTTAGCCTGGTTAGGAATCCCTTTACCCGAGTGGATTTTAGTCCCAGCTCGGGGGTGACTCACTATTGAGAATGATGAACAATGTGGTATAAGGTTGGGAGGTTTGTGGAAGGTCTACACACAGTTGGTGACATTCTTTCCAAGATAAGTGCCAATTGGGTGATAAATTTACATGTTGCATTGTTATTTACGTGCTTATATTTATGGGTTTATCTTATGTGTGTTTATAAGTGTCTGTAAATTTATGGGTACTTCCTATACTTTGCATGTATATGTTTACTGTCATTTTAGTATGAAACCGTGCATTTACATAACGTATTTTTCTGTCTATGTTTTTATATATATATGCTTCTGGAAGAGTTCTGTGTGCATATGTATCTTAATTGGATACAGTTCGAAAAATTTATATGCCATAGTTCAGTTGGATGTTGGGTATGTTACAATATGTTCCGCAGAGAGAACAATAAGAGTTCTCTAGTGTAGTGTTGCCTGGCATGGATGGTCAGGGATTCTAATGGTGTAAATTGTTCCTCAAAGAGAGCTTTTACAAGAAAGTTACAACACAAATAGTGAAGGGTAAATTATAAGACCCAACTAGCTTCAAAGATCCATAAATTTCTGCTCCGAAATCCGAATGAGGCACAAGAGAAGTCAATGGAAGTCTATTGAGCCATAAAATATAGTCCTAGAGCTGAATTAAATTTCTAGGCATGCTAAAAGTGTTTAATATGGAAAAGAATGTACCTGTAACATTCCAGACGAAAAACACAAATTGGCCTAGAACTTCAACAGGCTATAACTAGCATCCAAGAACCCAGAATTAGGTGAAATTTGGACATAATGTCCATAATATGTATATGAGGAAACTCAATTGAGATCCTACGAAAAATCCAATGGAGTAGGTGCAAAAATGCTTAATTACAGTGCAGAGTTGCGCCAAGTTGAAAAATGAGCAGAAAAATTATTGGGAAAATTTCAAATAGCCATAACGTCCTGCTCAAAACTCAGAATTGAGCATGGGAGAAGGCGTTGGAAAGGTATCGAATAGTGGAATATAATTATCCACCTAGAAAATTGATCTAAGAATTCAATGTTTTAAGAAATCAGAAGAAATATTTTAGATATGTTATTGAACCAAAATGGTTCATATTTTTCATGAAATTGTTGAAACAGTTAGCCTGACAAAGTTTTGTTGGCTGCACTTTTTGCAGAGTTAACAACAACTAGATCAGATCAGGATCAATACAAATTTTAGAGTAATGGAATAGAAACAGGAGAATTACATCCAGGAAGATGAAATCAGAGGGATGGATGTCCATTTGGGCATTGAAGGAACTAACTCTAATGGACATGGAGAAGGAAGAGATGACAACATGAATATGGTAGAGACTATTAAAAATTTACAGAAGGATGTACAAAGCCATAAATCTGATAATTAAAGGATTATGAAGGCCAAGGAGTAGAAAGATGACTTCAACATGAATTTAATGCAGAGCTTGAACAAGATAGAAAAGAAATTGGATAAGGAGAGTGGCTCAAGAAAATCTGGAAGTCACGGATCTCATGATGAGAAAAGAAGAGCAAGAAGTGTTAGCATACATCACCATCACTCCCAGAGGAATTCCAATAAGAGGGAACACAACAACTCTAGTCCATCCCCTGTCATGAAGCATAAGGGGTTTGGGGTGGATGAGCTATGAGGAGAAATGAACAAAATCAAACCTCCTACTTTTGATGGTGAGCACAAGAAGGATGAAGATGCAGAGACATGGTTGCTGGGAATGAGAAAGTATTTCCAATTGCATAATTATTCTTCTCATGTAGAAGGTAGAATTGCCATCTATCAACTCACGGGAAAGACATCCATGTGGTGGTATCAACTTGTGCAGGTGTAGCACATTAAAGAGAAAAGTGTTACTTGGAGGTAATTCAAGAAGTATTTTGAGAAGAAATACTTGACTAAGAGATACTATGACAAGAAAATGAAAGAGTTATTTGAACTCAAGCTTTAGAGTATGACCATTGATGAATATGAGAGAAGGTTTCTAGAACTGTTGAAGTATGTCTCTTTCATCAAGGATGAGACAGTTAAAACTCAAAGGTATTTGAGTAGATTGTCATCATTCATTAGTGAAAAAATACAGTATGATGATCCAAAGACATTGGAGGAGACCATAAGGCAAGCTAAATGCCTATATGATCAACAAAAATCAAGGCCAACTTTCCAAAAATCTTGGGAAGACAAAAAGAAATTCAAGGTGGATTAGAGGAAAAATGGATCTACACCACCATTATTCAGAAATAATCCACAGGGACAACAAAATCCTAGAGAGCCCAGAACGATTGAAACAAGGGGTCAAAGGCCAAGGCAACCACCTATTCAATGTTGGGGTTGTAAAGGAGATCACATGTTCAGAGATTGTCCTCACAGAGGTGAAAAAATGAGAACTGTTCACAATGTATAGCAAGCTGAAACAGTGGAGGACAAGGGCAGAAATGTGCCAAGGATCTATGTAGCCCCAGATAATAAGCAAGCAGAGTATTAGTCACATATGATTGAAGTGGAAGGTATGATCAACAACCAAACCATTGCTATTTTAATTGATTCAGGAGCTAGTCATAGTTATATAGATCCTAAGATGGTGGAAAGTTTGCATTTGCCGAGAAGCAAGCATGGAAAATCTTGGTTGGTGCAGCTGGCTACAGGAGCCAAAAGAAAATTTAATGAGATGGTTAAGTCATGTCTTATGTACATGAAGGGATTGAACACCAAGACAGATTTGAACATCTTGCCTTTAGGTTCCTATGACTGTCTAATTGGGATGGATTGGTTGGACCAGCATCATGCCATCCTAGACTATCATAACAAGGCATTTACTTGCTTGGATGAGGAAGGGAACCTAAGGAAAGTGCAGGGAATTCCCAGGGCAGTAACCATCAAAGAAATTTCAGCATTGCAACTGAAGAATTGTTACAGAAAAGGTTGTCAAATATTTGCAGCACATATGGAAGAGACACCTAAAGATAAGGTACCAAATTTGGAAGATTATGCAGTCCTAAAAGAATTTGAAGATGTGTTCAAGGAGGTACCAGGACTACCCCCAAAGAGAGATATTGATTTCTCTATAAATTTAATGCCTGGAGCAACTCCAGTGTCAAAGACTCCTTACAAAATGAGTACACTAGAGATGAAAGAGTTGCAAATGCAGCTTGAGGAACTTTTGAAGAAGGGGTATATATGCCCAAGTGTGTCACCTTGGGGTGCCCCAGTATTGTTCTTGAAGAAGAAAGATGGAACATTAAGATTATGCATTGATTTCAGACAGTTGAATAAAGTGACTATAAAGAACAAGTATCCTCTGCCAAGGATTGATGATCTCTTTGATCAATTGAAGGATTCCAAGATATTTTCAAAGATAGATCTCAAGTCAGGATACCATCAGGTAAGGATTAAGGAGAAAGATATCAGCAAGACCGTCTTCAGGACAAGGTATGGTCATTATAAGTTCACAGTGGTGCCATTTGAGTTGTCAAATGCACCAGCTATTTTCATGTGCTTAATGAATGGTGTTTTCCGAGAATATTTAAACAAGTTTGTCATTGTATTTTTGGATGACATTCTTATATATTCTAAGTCAGAAGAAGAGCATGAGAATCATTTGAGGATGGTTTTTCAAGTATTAAGGGAGCATCAGTTGTATGCCAAATTACGCAAGTGCTCATTTTATCAGAAGCAAATTCACTATTTGGGGCATATCATTTCAAAGGATGAGATAGCAGTGGATCCTGAGAAGATAGAACCCATTAGAGAATGGTCAGTGCCAAAGAATGTGACAGAGGTCAGATCATTCATGGGCCTTGCAGGATACTACAGGAGATTTATTGAAGGATTTTCAAAGATTGCACACCCAATCACTTCCTTGCAAAGAAAGGGTGTGAAGTTTCAATGGACATTGGATTGTGAAAAGAGTTTCCAACACTTGAAATAATTATTAACAAGTGCTCCAATACTAAGGATTGCATACCCAAACAAAGAATTCATTATATGCACAAATGCATGTAAAGAAGTACTTGGTGGAGTCCTCAGTCAAAATGGGTTTGTTGTATGTTATGAATCAAGAAAGTTGAAGGAGCATGAAAGACACTATGCCACTCATGATTTGGAGTTCGTAGCCATAGTGCATGCATTGAGGAAATGGAGACACTACCTCATGGGGAAAAAGTTTGAGATGAGAACAGAACATAACGGTCTGAAATATTTATTTGATCAACCAACTCTAAATACTAGGCAAACCACATGGTTATAATTTCTAAGTGAATATGACATTGATATAAAGCATATCAAGGGAAAAGAGAACAAAGTGGTTGATGCACTCAGCAGAAGAGTACATGAATTGCATGCTACAACCATTAGTATGTACCAATTAGATTTGAAGGACATAATTATAGAGGCTGCCAATTCAGATTTGCAATACAAGGAATTAGTGGCAAAATTACAGCAAGGTATTTTGCAGCAGAAAATTGAGGAATATAAGCTAAATAATGATGAAATTCTCATGTATAGGGGCATAATTTATGTACCAAATTCTTAGGAATTGAAAAATCCGATATTGAGAGAAATGCATAATGTGCCTTATGCTAGGCACCCAAGATATCAAAAAACTATTGCAGCTGTCAAGAGCCAATATTATTGGCTAAGCATGAAGAAAGAGGTTTCTGATTTTATTGCCAGATGTTTGGAATGACAAAAGGTAAAGGTTGAGAATAGACACCCAACTGGTTTGCTACAACCATTACCCATTACTGAGTGGAAATGGAAGTCGTAACCATGGATTTCATCACCAAAATTCCCAGAACAAACAAGCAACATGATTCTATCATGGTAGTGGTGGATAAGCTTACTAAAGTTGCCCATTTTGTTCCAGTTAAGCTCACTCACAAGGTAACCAACATTGTCGATGTTTATATGAGGGAAATTGCTAGATTACATGGTATACCCAAGACAATTGTGTTTGACAGAGATCCAAAATTTACCTCCAAATTTTGGAAAGGATTATTTAATGGATTTGGGAAAAATTTGAATTTTAATACAACTTATCATCCAAAATCAGATGGGAAAATAGAGAGCATGAATCAAGTGATTGAAGATATGTTGATGATGTATGTGATGGATAAACCATCAAAATGGGAAGACTACCTACACTTGGTAGAGTTTGCTTATAACAATGGGTACCAAGCATCTCTAAAGATGAGCCCATTTGAGACACTTTATGGCAGAAGGTTCAACACACCAGTAAGCTAGGATAACCCAACAGAGAGAGCAGTGGTTGGGTTAGATTTGCTTAGGGAAATGGAGGAGAAAATGATAAAAATAAAACAAAATTTAAAGGTTTCCCAAGACAGGAAGAAAAGATATGCTGACAAAGGAAGAACTCATCGGGAATTTAAAGTGGGTGATCATGTATTCTTGAAAGTGAAGGCCAACAAAAGTTCCTCGAAGTTGGGAAATTGTTCAAAGTTGGCAGCTCATTATTGTGGGCCATTTGAAATCCTAGAAAGGATTGGTCCATTAGATTATATGATTGCATTGTTTGCATCTATGTATGTTCAAAATGTATTCCTTGTATCATTGCTCAAGAAATATACACCTGATGCTAATCATGTTATTGATTGGAAGGTGATCCAGGTGGAGCAAGAAGGCGCTTTCCAAGTGCATCTGATGCCCATTCTAGACCAGAAAATCAAACAGCTCCAGAATCGAGCCATAGGGATTTTAAAGGTCCAATGGACCTGGTACGGTCCTGAGGACGCTACTTAAGAGCATGAGGATGCAATGTGGGCAGAATACCCACATCTTTTTGAGGATTTTTGAAATTTTTTTGTATGTGTGTACATGATGCACTGAGGACAGTGCATAAAATAAGGGGAGGAGATTGTAATATCCCTAGGCTGAACCCAATTGTAAATATAAATACAAATTTACATAAGTTGGTGAGTTGTTTGATATAATTTTGTATGCACATTTCATGGCATAGTGCATCCATGTACTGCGCAGTAAAATGAGGAAGTGTGCACATTCCAAGATACCGCGCGTAGCATCTTAAGTGCGCGCAATGTTGAGGTCAGGGAACCTTTGTGTATATGACATGTTTTATTGGTTGGTGAGCCAGTTATTATAAGCTAGGATGCTTATGTTTTGATTAGGCTAGAGAGCCTAGATGTTAAAGGCGAGTGCCCCTAGTTTTGTATATGTCTCATGATTAATATAAAATACATCGTTGCACGCAAACCAACCACGATAAAATAGATGGGGGACTAAACTCCATTGGTTAGAGAAATGGAGGGAACTAAAAGTTAAAGAAAAAGGGCTAAGCTAGGGATCTTAAGCCAAAAAAGAATATTATATTAATATTTCTTAAATATAAAGTATGGATAATTATTTTGTCCTAAGTTCTAAAGTTGGGGACAAGTGGGCCAAAGTAGCTCCCAGCATGACAAGTGTCAATTTGGGGACATTAATACATATTGTTGGGACTTAGTTCATTTCCATCATATTTTACATCATTCAGTCATTCAGTCAATCATCCATGAGCATGCACACACCCATTGAGATATCCTTCATATTTTCATAACTATACTTAAACCTATATCCATAACCATATTGGTGCTCATGTAGCTAGTTAGCGTGGGAGATGGACTGAAGAGGTGGGTTGTCAGGCCCATGATAAATTCTCTTGGTGAGAGAATTGTTGGGGATTGATTTCCTGAAAGTGATGAACTGCAGCTATAGTGCTCTGAGACTTCCTATCCATCCTGTTGTTGAAGCCCATAAAGGAAGTGGGGCAGCTGAAGGACTGTTAAGCAGAGAAGGGGCACACTTCCTGGGTGGGACAGGCATGTGGGGAATGAGGGATTGTAGGTTGTTAGTTGAGTTGGCACCTGAGACAAATTATTTCCTATTGTCCATGAGCCTTTAGCCTGGTTAGGAATCCCTTTACCCGGTGTAAGAGCCAAATTAAATAAACAACCATTTTAATTTACAACATAATCATAAAATTCAAGATATTTCTATAATTTAACATATTCGCCTAAAAAATTTCAATAATAATAAAATTTTATCATAGATTAAAACAATGCATCATTGGAAATACCTGAACCTGATGCTAATAGCCATTCGTTGTCCAAATGCCTTCTCGACCGCTATTGCACCATAAAACATTGCCCAAAACCATTCCTCCCTGCCAACTATGTAGCTCCCTAGCTCCAGGATATCAATGGATATCATGGACCCGTGCCCAAAACCCCCAGCAACTCCAATGCACTGTATCAATCCTACTCCACAACTTCACTCTCTCCGTAAATCCAGAGCTCCCCAAAATTCATTCCCCCCAAACCTCCATGGAATCCTCCCGTCCGACTCCTTCCCTTCCTTATCCCTCCTTCACCGACTTCCCCCCCTCATTTACTCCCTACCTAACTCATTTATTACCTCTTTATCCCTTCCCATTAATGCCCCTTATCCCCTTTATTTAATATCTTATCCCTTGTAGTTAATATGTTATCCCGTATCGGGTATGTAAATTAATTTAATAATATAATTTATTATCCTTCCTTT
>JASDQU011313320.1:0-24768 GCA_032191745.1 Picea mariana
CTCATGAGGGAAGGTGAGGAGTTTTCTAATCTAACGGTTGAGATTAGATTAGATGGGTGGCTGAGATTTGGTGTCTCTTCACTCACCCTCACTTTAATCATAAAGTTATCTTTTAATTTGCATCTCACAAATTAATTTGACTAAGACCCACATTCAGCAATTTCTCCCCTTAGGCACCTAGGGAAGAGAAACACTTGCCTTGGTACTTTATTTTAATTAAAAAATTTAACAGATAGAAGGTCTCATCATCGACAATACCATGAACCTGATGAAAGAATTTGGCGACAAACATGTCTTTGTATATGCTAATATGTCTATCTGTTGCACTCGTGTTCCTATAGAACCATATTCATATGATAATTTTCCTCCCAAAAACAAGGGGAACTAGATCCCAAGTCTGTTTCTTGAGGAGGGAGTTGTACTCCTCCTGCATGGCAGATTCCCAAAAGGGATTTCCAACAGCCTCGCCATAAGACTATGGATCTGAATATTGAACCAAGAAAATATGCCTTGAGGGAAATGTTTTAGTGGCAATGATTACAAGAGGAGGCTCCTCGAAATCAAATTGATTCCTCCTAGTATCGGCTGGATCACCAATGAGATCCCCTACATCCTGAAGAGTATTATGTGCCCAATTGGGCCTTTGCTTTGGCCATGCAACTGCATATGGATGCTATGACTCTGCATATGACTGTACTGACTCTGAATCTAAATCATTTGATTCCTCTGAATCAGAACTCTCATCTGAATAAGAGTCAACATGTGCATGCTCATCATCTTAGACAGGCAGAAGAATGAAGGTGTCTACATGTGGCTGTTGAGGTGCATGTGATACAGTTTCCTCAAATTGGACAGTTCGATCAATGATGATCTAGTCCGAGGAAAGATAAATAATCCTATATCCCTTCACACCTTCGGGGTATCCCAAAAAAAATCACTCAGTGCTCTGTGGATCAAGTGCCTTCCTCTTTTTAGAGGGAATCTGAGCCCATGCACATGAACCAAAAATGTGAAAGTGGGTCACTTCTAGTTTGAGGCTGATCCAAGCATCGTAGGGGGTCTTATCCTTGACATATCTATGGGGAGAACTACTCTGGATGTATGTTTTACAATTAAGTGCTTCATCCCATAGTCTTTGTGGTAGTGACTTTGCATGCAACATGCAACATGCCATATCCTTTAGAGATCTATTTTTTCATTCAACAAATCCATTTTGCTGCGGAGTATAGGGAACTGTATGATGCAACTAAATCTCTGCCTCATGAAAAATATTATGGATCTCATGATTTACATACTCTCCCCCATTATCAGTTCAGAGGACTTTGATCTTCTTTTTGGACTGTGTCTCAACCAAGGTTTTGAAATCTTTGAGGTGTTGAAAGACCTCAATTTTTTTCCTGAGAAAGTAGATCCATGTAAAACATGAGAAATAATCAAAAAAAATGAGAACAAACCTTTCTTTGTTGACCGATGGATGCGGAAAAGGACCCATAAGGTCACCATGGATCATATCTAAAGGTGTGGAAGCTCACTGAGACTTTCTTTTGTTGAATTTTTCTTGAGGGTGTTTTCCGAGAACACATCCCTCACATACTCCCTTGGAGAAATGGCTGTCTGGTAGAACATCAACTAATATGTTCTTTATAAGTTGTTGTATGTATCTAAAATTCAAATGTCCAGACCTTTTGTGCCATATCCTACTACTTTCATCAGCATGAGTAAGCAGTAAATCAGAATCAGGTTCAATGAATTTAGAAAATGTATACAATCTAGACTAATGATTTACCTCATCGGTAGCAATCCTGGAGTTGATTTTAATGTCATAGATGTCCACATAATTTGGTGTGAAGAACAGATTCTTTCTATTGCCATAATTCATCATCTGATACATAGAGAGAAGGCTGAGAGAAAGTTTGGGAATGTGCAACACATTCTCGAAGCTTCCATTGGTGAGTTCAATCCTTCCTTTTCTGGTGACTTTGAGAGAAGATTTGTCCCCCATAAGAATAGGAGGACCTTTTCATGCATCCAATGAAGAATAGACTTCTTCTGAGGCAACCATGTGATCTGATGCTTCTGAATCTACAATCCAATCATCAAGAGAGAAGTTGATTGAAATCAAGGCATTGCTAGAATTGTCTTTCTTGGAATTCAGATCTTTTGGCTTCTTCTTCTTTGCACCCTCGGGGATGTGATCTCCAAGGTTGTTTTGATGAATTATTTGAGACATAATATATATATTTTTTTTCATGCATGCAGATTTTGAATGGAATCCTTTGTGATAGTATGTGCATTTATCCCATTTTCATCCTTTTTCCCCTTTGGATCCAGAGGCATCGATGAAGGGTTTTGTGTACCCTTCCTTCTTCAGATGTGCATGAGATTTCCTTTTATATTTATCTTTATATTTCTTATATTTGTGGCTTCCATCATGCACAATGAGTGCATGCACCCTTGGGCCTTTGATTGTGCCCATGTTGATGAGCTTGGTTTTCTCTTGTGTGAGGGATTCGATAAATTCCTCAAGAGAAGGAATCTTACAATTGCCTCCAGAGGTGAATCTAACAGAATGGAATGTAGATAGAAATACAGATAATTTAGAACCAATATTGGAGAGAATGGTGAGAACCATTTTTTTCTCTCCTTCTATTTATCAACCCCACAAGCTTTGAGTTGCAACATTAAATCCTTGAATTTTGTAAAGAAATCTTAGATATTGTCAAAGTCTTTTGGATCCAATGTGAGAAGATCCACCTCTAGCATATGTCCCCTCGTCTCATCATGTTTTCCAAAGAGCCATTCCAATTTGTTCCAAGCTTCATTGGGAGTCTTATAGGAAGATATATGAAAAAGGAGATCGGGAGAAATAAGACAACAAATTGTTTTAAGTGCCTCATCCATGTGATTTAAGTACTTGGATATTTATATGGATGATGTCAGTTCTGTATCTGTATTCAAGGTTAACCTATACAACCCTAGGGTTCAGATATGTATGGCTATTTTCTCCTTCCATGAAAAATAGTTGTAAGGTGTAAGAATGACTTCTTTTTGGAAATCCATCTTTTCCTTGTCTTCAATATTTTGTACTTGCAAAAAAATTTAGTGGAGCTTTTTATTAGAAGTATGTCAGCTCTGATACCATGTGTATTTGTTGAAACTGCATATAATATATCTATATAAAAAATTATACACACATTTGCAGAGAGAATTTGAGAAATAAGAAGAAGGAGAGAAAGAATCAGAGAATTCTCATTAACCGTTTGAATAATGAATAATTTACACATGATATACTCAGTATAAATCATTAAGTGGACACTGGAGAAGAACCAATGCACCATAGTGGTGGTATAGAGTGATATGGAGACACAATAGAAGTTACGGGAGTGCACTGCCACCTAGTCTAGTCTCTAAGGCAGTTACGGAAGTGAATTGCCACCTAATTGAGTTAACTAGTTAGCTAGTGTTGAGTTAACTGAATGAAAAAAGAGTAGTGAGGAGGTAACTCATGGAATCAAGGGTAATGTTCTAGTTTGGTGACTATCCCAATGAAAGTTCACATTAGATGGTGATGATCCCAATGTTTCATGGTGACAAAACCAATGCAACATCTAAACTCAACTCAACTAGTGAAACTGAAGTGTCAACTGAAAGAGAATATTATCCAGGTGGAATATTCTCCCCTAAAATATAGGATACTAGATAATGACTAATTATGACTAATAAACAAGGAAAAACCTTACGAAAAATAAATCCTATGTGTGTGTGAAGTAACTCCAACATTTTGGCCTTCTTTACTTCACCTTCCCTCTGAAATTCACCTTAGATATCCTTTGATTAACTCAGTCACTTGTAGATATTAAATATGATCAAGTGTGATTAAAATGAGAGACCCTTGCCTCTTATTTATACTTTTATGTAGTATCTTCAAGGGGTTACCTTCTAACCATATTAAACCATTTTCCTTATTTTAGGGCTAACCCACTTCTAACCACTTGTCCACTTAGTAATTTATCCATTAATTTTATTATTTAAATAAATTCTTTTGTATCCACTTTGATTTATATTACACTCATCACTTCACTTTATTATTTAAATAATTTCTTCTTTATAGCCACTTTGACTACTTTGACCCTTTGGGGCTTCTAGATGACTCATGAGGGTTCTCCAACTTCACATGGTCATAACTCTCTAACTGTGAGGAGTTATGTGATGATACACATACCACCAGAAATGGCATGACATGTACTATCCATATATAACAGTATTATTTAAATAATTTCTTCTTTGCAACCACTTTCACTACTTTGACCTTTTGGGCCTTAAAGATGACTCATGAGGGTTCTCCAACTTCACATGGCCATAACTCTCTAACCATGAGGAATTATGTGACGTTCTAGATACCACCAGAAATGGAATGACATCTAATATCCATATATAATATTCTTGCCTTAAAATATATTAAAAGTCATACCATTATACATCAAACAAACTTGGTTCCATTACCCAAACTTTTGTTCTACCGAAATTCGCTACCAGAATTTCTTCAAGGGTTGACATCAATGAAAAGAAACCCAAATAATCAACAATATCCCCCATTGGCATTGATGGAAGCACTCTGATGCAAAAATGAAGGCATATCACTCATGCTTCCCCTGTGACCATCTCTCCCCCTAGAACCATGCCTTTGTGCTCTTTCTCCAAGCATTTATATACCACATCTGATAAATCTCTCCCCCTTTGTCATTAATGGAAAATGTATCTTTCCATCTGGGGCTTCTCCCCCTAACTGAACTATCCTTGGGGATACTTCCCCTGACTTCACTCTTCGAGAAATTGATCTCCCAATCTAAATTGTCCTCTTTATGGTGTTTCCTCTTGTAAGTCTAAGACATATAATATAAGCATTCATTTTTTAGTATAAATTACTTCGAGTCTCTCATGAAGATACTCAAAGGCTTCCCTCAGAAGTGGTTTTGTAAATATGTCTTCCAATTGTTGTTTTGTGCCCACGTATTCAACTCTGATGTTCTTCTCTGCAACTTGTTCCCATAGAAAGTGATACTTGATTGGAATGTGCTTCATCTTGGAGTGAATCACCGAGTTATTTGAGATACTAATGGCACTTGTATTATCACAATAGATAGGAATGGGCTCATAATACTCAACCTGTTTATCTTTCAGAGTTTTTTTTTCATCCATAGAACCTTTGTACAACATCATGTTGCTACAATATACTCTACTTTGGATGTAGATAAATATCTTGATGATTATTTCTTGCTTAGCCATGATACTAAACACTCACCCAAGTAGAACGTTGCTCCACTGGTTCTTTGTTGGTCATCAATGAAAGAAACCTTCCCAATCTGCATTTGTGTAGGCAATAAGTGATATATCCTTTCCTTTTGGATACCATAATCCAAACTCTTCTACTCCTTTGAGATATTTGAAAATCCTCTTCACTGCTAAAACATGTGATTCTTTTGGTATTGCTTTAAATTGTTCCACCTATCCAACCTCCTTCATTACATCTATTATGGATGTTGTCACATATAGTAAGCTACCAATCATTGACCTATATTGTCTTTGGTCTGTAGAATTTGAATCATCATCTTTGCTCAACTTGCAACTAGTTTGCATAGGAGTGGTAATTGGTTTTAAATATTCCATTCTGAACCTCTTTATCATTTCTATGATATACTTAGTTTGAGAAATAAAAATTCCTTAGTTGCTTTGACGTATCTAAAAAACCATAAAGAAGGATAGTTCTCAGAGTAATGGCATTTCAAATTCATTATGCATGTCCTTTGAAAATTTATGGATTAACCTGTCATCAGTACTTCCAAAAATAATATCATCAACATAAATTTCAATTAATAAAATACTATTTTGAGTTACCTTGATGTAGAGGTTTTTGGTTGCACTTCGTTTTATGAACCCTGCCTACTGTAGATATTTATCCAATCTACAATACCATGCTCTAGGAGCTTGATTTAGACCATACAAGGCATTCCTCAATTTACACACATAATTTTCATTCTATGACAACTAAAATCCTTCTGGTTGTTCAATGTAGACTTCTTCTTGAAGTTCCTCGTTCATAAAAGTTGATTTCACATCTATCTGATACACTTTAATACTCTTGGAGCATGCATAAGCTAAAATAAATCATAGTTCTTCCATTCTGGAAACTATGGAAAATATCTCTTCAAAGTCGATTCCTTCAACTTGTATGTGTCCTTTACATACAAATCTAGATTTGTTCCTTGTAACGTGTCCATCTTCATTCAAATTATTTATGAAAACCCACTTTGTGCCAATCAGATTTTTATTCTTTGGTCTGGAACCAATTCCCAAGTGTCATTCTTGTCTATTTGATCCAATTCTTTGTCCATGGCCTTATTCCAGAATCCATCCTTGTTGGCCTCTTCAAAACTGTTTGGTTCAATCCTAGATAAGAGTGCTAGGTAAATTTGTTCTGGTGAATGGATTCTTCTTCTAGTCTCAATTCCTGCATCCTTCTTTCTGATAATCTTATATGAAGGATGATTCTTTTGTACTCGTTTGCTAGGTGTCTTTGGAGGCACTTTTTGAACTTACTCTTCTACTTTTGTATGATGTTCTTCATATTCCTCTTCTAATTCTTCTTCATATTTTGCTTCTTCTTTGTAAAAAATTTCCACTGATTCATTTTTTTCTTCCTTTGATTCTCATCCACCTTTTTCATCAACTTTTACATTGATGCTTTCCAAAACTTTGTTCAATCTTAGATTGTAACACTTGTATGCTTTCCTTGTACTTGAGTAACCAACAAGTAGCCCTTTTTCCACATGAGATTCAAACTTTCCCTTTATGCCATCTTCTCTTTTGATGTAACATTCTCTTCCAAATATTTTGAAGTGCTTCACATTTGTTGGTCTTCCTTTCCATAACTCGTAGGGATTTTTGTCATTGTTGCTTCTAAGAATTACTTTATTTTGAATGCGAAATGTTTTATTCATTGCATGTTTCCAAACAATATTTGTCAATTTAGAATCGATTAGCATTGTTCGATCCATTTCCTATGTAATTAACATCCATAATGTTCCTTTGTCTCTAAACCACTCTCTGAATCAATATATGAATCCATGCTCTCATCCACTATCATATATTTGTCCAAACCTACTAAGTGTTCTTACAATTCCATCTCTGTCCATACTGTCCAAGACTGTACTGCAGAACTGTCCATAATTTTGACCCATTTATTACTATACTATCATGAAATCTTCACTACTACAACTATCAAACTGTACTTCTGCTAACTAACTGCTCTAGATATGTCTACTCAAAATCTGCAAGTTGCTTGAAGGATGGTTCTTTGTTCTGTCACAACTATCACATAGACTCCCCCTATATAATATTCATGTTACCTAGGAGTCTCTAAGCTAGATCGCTTAGAACAATTCTTGCTCTGATGTGTACTCATCATCATTTTCATTGGTAGATTCATCATCTTTCTAAGATCAGACTTATTTCTTTTTGTCTGTGGATTCATCTTTCACTACAATTCCTGAAAGTACAATCTCTTGAACCTATTCCTTATTTACCTATCCTTCTTTTCTTTCAATTATTTTCCAAACCTTTCTGTATCTGACATTTTTCTTTTTCTCTATAGAATTTTCTTCATCTCGTTGTATTGCCAATCTTGTGATCTCTAGGACCTGGTCTTTGTTCACCTGTTCTTAATTTTTTCGTATCCACACTTTCTTATATCTATATCAGTGATCTCTTTCATGGAAGTATCGATCATGCTTCTACAATCACTAGCTATGTGTCCATAGTTATGACATTTGTAACATTCAATATTACGTGGGGCCACATAGGCATTTCTTGATTGAAAATTTATTTTATAATCCATGAAATATGCAACCTTATGTCCAAAATTAGTACAATAAAAACAATGACCATGAAATAAATTTGCATACCTCAGAGTGAATGATCTTCTTTGTGGTGTAGTCCTTCTGAATTTCTTCTTTGACTGATTATGATCATGATTGAAGCTTCTTTGTGGCTTGAACATGGATGGTATTCTTGAAGATATATCTTCCATATTTTTCTTATATTATGGTTGACCATGATTCCTTCCTTTGAGTACTTCTACATAACTCTTTCTATTTTCTTCATTCTTCCTTTCTAGCAACCTAGAGTGCTTGTATTCATTCTCTATGACTAATGTGGATGTTTTTGTCTCCTCAACGTTCTTGTTGAGCCTGATGATTTTACTTCTCAATGTGACAACTTCTTCTTGAAGCTTCTCAACCTCTTCTTATTTCTCATTTATGCTTCTTCCTTTTGTGTTGTTATGTTGGCTTCCAAATACTTCTTTTGATATTCAATATTTTCTTCGATCTTTTTGGCTTCTTCTAGCTTAGTTCTTAAGTTCTCGATGATCTGTTGTGCTTCTTCAAAAATGTGAACACTTTCCTTTTGTTTCATCAATTATTTCTTGAGTAAATTGTTTTCTTCTCTTTCTTTTATTAGTTCATCTAAAGCACTAATCAATTCTTCTTCATAATTGTCTTTTTTTTAAATTAGTTTTTTTGTCTCATTTCCTTCATGGAATTATATTTCAATATGTCTACGCTTTTCACAATTAAAGGAAAACAACATACCTCTGTTGATTATTTAATCTTCATCTTCTGAATTTGTTTGACATGGTGAACACATTTCTTCTTGATATGTACCTGCATCTTATTTTTCATTTTATGAATCTACGATGGGTGAAGAATATATGGAATGTAACTTATCCCAAATTTCTTTGGTTGATGAACATTTACTAACCTTTTCTCTTACTGGATTAGGTAATCCTTCCCAGATGAAATCCATTGCTATTTTTTTATTCTTCTTCAATTCCATCTTGGCTACAGTCTTTGCCCTTTTTGAACAATCATATCCTATAATGACTGGTAACCAAATATAATACCCTTGTGCCTGGAAAAATACTTTTTTCCTTCCACTCCATAGTTCATACTTTAAACCATTATGGCCATTAAACAATGGTACTCCATTCTCAGAATAATCCATTATCTTCTTCCAGTGGTTAAATTGTTTCATAAAGGAGCCTACTCTGATACCAATTGTTGGATTACTAAGAGGGGGGATGAATCAGTAATAGATAAATTTAATCCTTTTTAACCATAAAATTCAGGTGTTATATCAATGTAGCATTATTATCCACTAGTTGCATAGTAAATAATCAATGAACAAAGGATCATTCATAAAAATACACAGTACACCAGTATTTTTACATGGAAACCCAAAGAAAGAGAAAACCACAAAATGCTTTTTCTTATATGTCCTTAAGAATTAAATTCATTGGAAGCACTAACTTCCTTTGTTTTCCAGCTGCAATTGGAAGGAGGCTCCAACCCCCTAGTTTCTCAACCTACAACCTGAGGGAAGCTCAAACTCCCCAATTCTCTAGCTACAACCAGAAGGAGGCTACAAACCACTATGCTCTTTGGATACAACCACCTTGTTAGTGTGTAATTGATCAGACCGGGTTCCTCCTTAGGTTACCAACAAAAGGCAGTGTGTAGTCTAGAGAATTGGCATTTTCATCTCCTCCGAAGAGAAGAAGTCTCACCCAAAGAGAAACCAAGACAAAAGGATAGGGAAGTGCAAAGAGAATACTTGGGTTGGTTCCCAGAACCTTCAAGATTCACCATGACATTCTGCAAGATAGACCAACAAGTATAAATAAGTACTGTAAATATAGAATGTATAAGCATAAACACAGTATGACACATTATATTTCAAAATTTTGGGTCCTTATTCATCTATTATCCTCAGAACTTATCAAATACAATCTCAGAGATACATATTGGTACTCTTTTATAGAATTCTGACTCCGGACTCATGTCGCAGAGCTCTATCTACCAAAACATATATACATAATACATTTACAGAACCTTTTCTCAACTAAACCCAAAAAAAACATTCTATTAACAATAGTAAAACTCAACCTATCCACACTACCCAACCCAGCCGTTTTACGGTAGTATTCATATGATATATAGGTTGAGTGGGATTTGCTGGATTTGGGATCAGATGCTTTCTTGTTCTGTTGTAATTGATTTTTCGTTGATGGCATTGCGCTGTCCCTTTCCACAACTGATTTCTATTTCTTTTCCTTTCTCCACTATCCATCTTCTTTTGTATCTTGTGCAACTCATGTTAAACCAAAACTGAGACTATATTCCTTCTTTCACAACTTCAAATCCAAAAATGAAGGGCCCAAAAGGATCCTACCACAAGCCTTGACTTTCCCTCAAGTCAAGTACTTGGCTCTTTTGCAACTTCTAGGAGTAACTGTTGCTTTCCCTTCTGCTCCTTCTTCGCTTTACTTTCCTATTTTGCTTGCGCTTTCTCTTTCTCTGCCTCTTCAAAGGAAGGACCCAACTCTGAGGCCCACATTTTGATGTCCTCGAAACTCCCTATTTTATCATTCCACTTCCTAGCAAGGAGTGTTTCCTTGGCTACAAAATATTGGGTCGCATATGTGATACAACCTTTCAGCTTGGATGCAACCAAAGAGATTCTTTCAGAGTCTGTTGTAGCATCTACCTGATGCATTTTCATGTACACTATTTGAATGATAGGCATGAACTTGCACAACTACTTCTTGGCTACAGATTGTGCCTCAAATAGAGCATTTAGATCATTATCTTCTTGTTGAATTTGGTCAAATTTCTCTTGTTGCTCCAGTGGGTCCATGGTGACCGCAACTTCTTCATTCAAAAATTGTATTCTTGCGAACACATTCTCCAAGGTTTGGTTGCACCTTGCTATAATTCCCATCTAGTCGCTGAATTTTTAGAATATATTCGTGCACTCAGTTGTGCACTTCTATAGTGTTGCTCGAGCATTATTTCCTTCCAGAACTACCTTCTCCATATCTTCTTGCAACTTTCTAGGTTGTTTCTCTTCTTCGTGTTGACTCTATCGCAACGACACTTCCATGCACTCTGCATGAATGGCCAACTTTGACTATGATGCTTGGAGTAATTCAATATGATGCTCAGGCTCTCTCACATCAATGGACTCTAGAATTTGAGGTTCGACCTTCCTTATTTCTGGCCAGGATTTAAAAAGACTCTCTTGGATTCTTTCCAGTTTTTGTTCCACCTAAATCTTGGTGAATTCTTCTTGTGTCTTGCACACTTGAGAAAGGAGTGTTTCCTCCCTTGTGAACTCTACAATCCTTTTGGCCTATTGGAGCCTCTTCTCCAATTGATTAGTTGAGGCCCTGATCACTTCGACTAGTTGCAAGTTCAGCAAAAGATGGTGTGGCATCCCTGGGTGCTCAGACTTGAAATGGAAGTCCACTATTCATTGAGTGATATGAGGGAGTCCCTACCTCATCCTCTCCTGTAGATGGTCCTATCGCAAGCCTCAACCTTAACACCACCAACAGGAATGTTAAAACATTCACTCTAGCGAGGGAGAGTTATAGAAACGCTATGCACTACTGAGGGTTTTGGAGGAATAGCTCCATCTGTTCTTGCACTGACATTGCGCTTTCCCCTAAAGTCATCTCAGGTTCTTTCTGGCCCTCTAGTATATCTGCTTATTTTTTGACCTCGGCTTCCTGGTTGTGCTTCCTATATAACCCTCAACCTTAGTCATTGAGCCAGTGTGTTGGGGACTTCAGACTTGTGGCTTCTCTATTGTTTTCATCTCCGTCGAAGACAAAGTGTCCTTAATTGGTACAAAGGGTATGATCTGCTTGTATTGGGATTTAGGTTTCAGTCTAGTATGTGTAGCCTCTGCTCAGGTACTTCTGGGTTTAGACTAGAGAGTTTTGGTCTCTTCTCAGGTATATCTGGGTTCATACTATGGATTTATGGCCTTTTCTTGGGTATTTATAGGTGGTTAAGCTGCATGGGTTCTGGATCACTGGTTTGGGATGGAATTTTGGTTTTTGGAGGTGGCGACTGGGGTTGTGATGGTGATGGAGGTTGCTCAGTGATGATGGTGGATGGAGTGGTCTCAGGCTTAGGGTCACCCTGGATATGTATAATATGGGTTTCTCAAGCCATTGAGCAAGTGCGGAGGATGGTGGATGAAATGGGTTAGGGTTTTAGAACCATACTTGGGGATATCCTCTTCCTAATTTTCTTAGAAAATGGCTCTATGATTATCACATCACTAAGTATTTTTTTGACATCCTTACTTATCAACATAGCCTACTCTGATAGTTGCGTGAACACCAACAATTTTCTCTTCTTGTGCTCCAGAGGACGCGTCTCTTCCTCCTCGTCAGAGTCCGTCTATGCTGGAGCTTATTTATTTTGTACCTCTAGGCATGAACTCGGTCCTACCCCTGCTTCCTGACCTTTCTTCTTCAGCAGCTCAATGGGAAAAACATAATGCATCCCCAACTTGCACGGGTTGCATTTGACTCCAAGACACAACATAACCTCCTTGTCGAAGGCATATTCATCCAAATAGAATGGAAGCATGCATGAATGGAAGTCCTCCCTATTGGTATACTTCGGCCACACAAATGTATGGTGACGGTTCATGCTAAATGATCTGTTCTGCGTATTGCAGTTGAGTAGCTCCCACGGAATCCACAACCTCTGTGTTGTGTCGATCAATCTGTTGTAACACTTGGATAATGTCGTGTTGTTGAAGGTGGTTTTCTCCGAGCTCTCCCTTGAATTCCAGGGCTCAAACATTTTCTCCAAGTGCCCCTTATGTACTCGTGCTAATGGTATTGTGTGGGTGGCATCCACTTGAGATTTGTGAATGAAAGAAACAGGTATCTATAGGTGAAATTATCACCTTTCTCTTGGTATTCCTCGTAGGCCACGAGGATTTACTCCAATAGGTGGTTGCACCAGTTGTAGATAGCTCCATTGGCGCAAAAATCTACCACTGATAAAGAATCCAATGTGCATTCTCCCTTGCAGTAGGACCTCGTGACTTTGCTAGCAATTAAATAATAATCAGTCCTTATCATATTGATTAGTATGGGATTCATATTGGTCGTTCTCCCCCCCTCTATGTATGGAACCTATCATGTAGACTGGGCTCCCCCTTCTTCTTCTCATGCTTGCTGGAACCCTGGAAAGATTTGGACATGTCCTCACACTTGAGGGATAATCTAGTAAGCTGGTCGGTGTCCTCTGCGATTGGATATATCCTATCCAACCACAAACTTCTTTCATGCACCCTATTGATTAGAAAATTGGTACACCTCACAACCTCCCCAGTGGTGTCAAAAACTGGTAAGTCCCTAAGGTTCATGATGGTCGATTTGAAGAGATTGATAAACTTGATCTTCGACACAAATTGCATGCCTCCCAACTCATCTAGAGTGACACTCCATAAAACATATATGTTCATATGAGGGAACAAGACCAGTTCTGTTAGGTTGTGGTTGAGGAGCTTGACTTGCTCAACCTTCCCCTTGAGATCGCCCACAAGCTCAACCTGGGGGTCACAGGGATCATCTGGTACTACATCCTTTGAAATGACACTTCATCTCCCTCTATATATCGGCATGGTGAGTATAGACTATCAACAAATTGGATAGGTGAAAAATGGATTGGGGATCGTGACTAAAGGTCGAGGGATTACACAAGCTTGCTCACTCTTCAGAATTCATAAATATCTAAGTTTTTTCTAGGAAATAATGCATCCTACACCGAGTTCTCATACCCTTGTACCTGAGTTGAGCTGGAAATTTCTGTAATAACTGTTATTCATCATTACCCTATAGACTCAACTTGGATCTAAGTTGTCAGATGGGACTGGTTAACGGGGTAAATATTTCGGGTGATCTCGGCATTTACTGGGAAATTTGTTCAAGGATGTGGCCGATTTCAGACCTTATTGTTTAAGGGATGATAATCCTAGCGCGAATACTAATGGCATCTTCATGTATCGTGACTTTATGGATTAACCAAATTCAAATGGGTTAGTGTAGTAGTAATAAAGGTTGTGACTAGACTCGGTTCATGTGGCACATGGACTTAGATTTCTTCTAGATTCTCTCTCCCTTCGATCACAAAGGTTCCCCATCATATTAATTACTATCATTAATAGGTTCTTGACACTTATAATCCTATGTTGTTGAGTAATAATTTCTGCATCAAAACAACACTTAATGAAAAAATGAACTACATGTCGCAGTGCAATGATGCACTCTTCGACTTTATTAACTGAATTCAAAAAAAATTGCAATAAAATTCAAATTTAACTACTATACATGCTCCTTCGGACTAGAGAAATCAGTCCTTCATCTCAGTTCTGATATAGATAGGGTTTCAGGTGAGCACCATTCGCCCATTCTGTCCGCAACATACCATCCATTTGTGCAAGTCTGTCTACTCCAGATGGTCGTATCTCTGCAACTATAAATGGCCCCAACCAATGCATGTGAAAATTTCCTAGATGTTTCTGGTATCGACTGTCATAAAGTAGGACCTTATATCCTTGCACAAATACTTTGGTATTAATGTGTCTGTTATGTCAAGATTTATGTCTTTCTTTCTTAACTGACTGATCAAAGTCTTCTAAAAACCTAGTCTCTTCAATTTCTTGTAAGTCCATGAGTCTCTACGCAACTAATTCATCCTATGATAGGAATTTAATATGTGCAATATAAAAAACTGGAGTAATGAATTATGTAGGTACCACAACCTCTTTCCCATAAACTAGATTAAATGGGGTGTACTTTTGGAGTTTCTTTGTGGTTGTCCTGTAAGCCCATAACATTGTTGGAATTTTATAATCCCAATCTTCTCTGTTTGCACAACAAACCTTCATTAATACTCTCTCCAAAATATTATTAAATGCTTCCACTATTCCATTGGCTTGTGGATGGTAGGGACTACTTTTATGATGTTTGATCAAGAGCTCTGATATAAGATTTGTTATTGTATTACTGATAAAATGAGCTCCTTGGTCACTGGTCAGAATCCTAGGATATCCAAACCGAGTGATAATATTTTAAAAAATGAACCTAGAAGCAGTATCGTTTGAACAATATTGAACAATTGTTTCCTCGACCTAACATTTAATGTAGTCAGTTGCGGTAAAAATATACCTATCCTTTGAATTCTTAGTTGTGGGGTTGATCGTCCCAATGAATTCAACCACCCACTTCTCAAATGATTGTAAAGATCTAACTGGTTGAAGTGGAAATTCATCTCGTCATGATGGCTTACCCACTCTTTGACAAACATCACATGATCTATCATATGGCTTACCCATAGTCCAACTTGGAGGACTTTCTATGTAGTGGCCTTTCCTCGAACATGACCTCCCAAAACTCCATTGTGGAACTCCCATAGTATGTCTTTTCTTTCATGATCTAAGGCACATCTCCTAGGATACTATCTAGTCCCAAATTATACAATTTCCCTACAATCAATTGATATTCCATTTCTCTAACCACTATATGGAGTTTCTGGGTAGGGCCCTGTACCTAAGAACATTGCTATGTCTTCTAGGTATTCTGGTCTAGTCTCAACCCAAAATAGGTTTGCATCTGGGAGCTGATAATCAACTGCTCTGCCACTTTCCCTTGACTCTAATCTAGACAGATAATTAGGACCTAAGCTTTATGATCACTTCAAAATAAAATTCCTGAAACAATAGCAATCATCGACAAATTCTCCCTTCCAACACAGGTTTGTTAACTAGATATTTTAATGCAGAATGATCAGTAAAGAACTTAAAATGAGAACCTAATAGATAATGTATAAAATTTTGGAAAGAATAATCATATCTAAGACCTCCTTTTATCTCATTATATAGTTTCATTCGTCTTGCAACAACTTCCTGGTAGAAAAATAGATAGGATGATTCATGGCTCCATCTCCTGGTTGCGCTAAGATGGCTCCCAAGGAAATACCCGATGCATCTACGTGCACATGAAATTAATTTTCCCAGAATATCAGAATAGGTGGTTTGATGAGATTTTCCTTCAGGATATCGAACACTTTATCACACTCTAGGGTCCATTGGAATACTTATGAATTCTTTAGTAGGTTCTCCATAGGTGCAGTGATGTTTTCATATCTTGTGATAAACTGACGATAGTACCATGTGTTCCCCAGCATGGAGAGCAACTACTTAGAACTTGTAGGTGGCGGCATGTTCACAATAACCACAACTTTGGCTAGGTATACCAGTACTCCCCCTCATCATACTATGTGGATTAACAAATTTCCATGTGGCACACAAAAGATACACTTTCTCAGGTTCAACGATATCTGCAATTCTCTACATATTTCAAACGTGAGACATAGTAGCACTACATGTTCCTTGAGAAGACTATATACCATCCAATCATCCATATAAACTTCTATAAACTTGTGAATAAGTTATTGGAAATATTCTATTACAATCTTGGAAAAAACTGTAGGGGTGTTCTTTAGGCCAAATGGCATCACATTGTATGCAAATGACCCGCATTATTTTATGAATGTGGTCTTATTTTTGTCTTCTTCAGCAATCCTTACTTGGTGATACCCCAAAAATCCATCTGTGAATGAGTCAGACTCTTTCCTCACAACTTGTTCTAGTACCTCATCAGTAAAAGGTGATGGGAAAGGGTCATGCACACATGAAGAGTTAAGGCTTCTGTAGTCTACATAGACCCTAATGTCCTTTATGCCTTTCTTTCTCTGGATGACTATTAGGCTGACCCATTCTACTTCTTCCACTGCAAAAATAAGTCAATATTCCAACATCTTTTCTATTTCCCTCTTAAACTTCTCTTTCACCCTGGGGTTAAGGTGACATGGTCTATGCCTCACATGATTTGATCCTAGTTTTAATTCAATTTTCATCTCTCCCATAGCTCCTTTAACCCCTTTTAACTATGAAAATGTCTTTGGGAATAAATCTTCATACTCTCGTAACAAGCTATGTATTTCTTGGCTAGTTTTCTCATCCGAATAATCTCCCACCATAGCTATCTTAGGTTTATCTATGGTCCCTATATTGACTTTGCACAACTTCAATGGGTGATTGTAAGAATCATTAGTCTAACTGAGTATGATTTTTTGGATTTCATTGCTCCCTTCTATCTCCTTAATGGCTAAGTTTCTCAATTCTTCTAAATCATTTAGGCTTTCCAAATCCTTCTCAACCTTATAGAATTATATAGGTCTCTTGTCCAAGTTTAGGTGAACGTTATACTTAGTTTATTGGCTATGCTTTGTGCATACCACTAGGTCTGATTTTTGTTTGCTAGTATCTGTAAAAAGGAATTATTAATTATTTGCAAGACTACTTTAAGCTCAAGGTACTTAATTGTAAACAAGAATTCCTTGCAAAAGTGATTTTCCAATGTTTTCCAGTCGATGGTATGTCTTCTAGTTTCTTCATGCATGAACCAAGATTTCAGAATTGGACCTAGTGAATGGGGAAATAATTGAACCCAAAAGAAATATGGTATTTCTGCAACTTTCCACTGTGTCACGCAATCTTCACTATGTGCTTTAGGATCAAACTTTCTGTTGAAATGTTGCGCACCTTGGAAATCCATCCACATATTTGATTCCAACTACTCCTTATATTGAAATCTATATTGGATAACTTGCTTCACATCATTCCAATTTCCAAATAAGGATTTGTGATTGGCCCACCATTTGGTAGGGGTGTCCTAGAGGGATAAATCCAATATTGATATCCTTTGATCCTCCACTACCTTTTCTTCCATGCTAACCACAAAATTATCAAGTCCTAAGGCACCATCATATATTAGGTGTTCTCTGATGTCAGTTCCAAACCATTTAATTGTCCTGATAGTTACGCATCTTCCTGAAAATATTTCATACAAGCCTTGCTACCAACTATCAAATGCCAGTTTTGAATCTTCATCTGTTGATTGTATACTCCTCCAAATTATCGATCCATCAACAATAGGATTTATGCAGTCTTCTCTCATTCATTCTATTATAGTGTACAATTGATCCAAGTCTTCTCCCTCCATATTGTTGTCTATTGGCTCTGTGTATCGAATGCCTATATACAGATCCAACGATTGAACTACTTTTATTTCGTCTACCTCAAATTTCATAGTGTCTTTATTTAGGTCAAACACCACATAGTTGTCATAAGACAAATCAATACCAAGTAGTGCAAGATAAGGGTCCTTATTCCCCATGATTTTGATCACCTAAAAATCCTCTACAGCTTTCACTCCCGCAACATCTATTTCCATATTCTCTAGTCTTCCTATTGGTAAAATGCAATACTGATTGGCCATTCTTAGCTAGATTGGGGAATATGTCAACTGGGGTTTTCCTAAGGATTCCCAACTATTTTTAGGTAGTATGTTAACATCAAATCCTAGATATAACATAAAATACTTAATATCAAACTCATATAGTTGGGCTACTAATCTTAACTCTTTTCCAATCTGTACTTTCCTTCTCTACACTCTTTGAGTATTCTTCTTAGGAAGATTAGTCTTGATTCATCTTTCTGGAGATTCTTCATTCCCTAGAACTAGGTACAGTGAAATACACAATTTTTTTATCAACTAGTCATTCCCAAGAATATCAGGAAATAATAAAAACCAAAGGTCGACTACATTTTGTGGCTGCTCAGGCTGTCTCATCAGGACTACAGGGTTTCTGGGTACAGGGGGTGAAGCAGGGACTTGCACAATATTACGGTAAACAATAGGTTGAGGGGGTTTCTCTTGCATCTTAGGGCTAGGGATATTCTGAAATACTTCTATGGCATTTTTAAAAAACAACTTATGTTCCAAAGGATCATACATGTCTTCCTTAGGTGTTGCTTTTTGGATCTAAGGTAAATAATCAGCATCAACGCCAATATTTTCCCCTCCTTGAGTGATGATATTAAAGTTGGGAAGTTGTCCCCTAATAAATCTAGTGATATCGGAACTGATGATGTTAGTTCCTCATTGGCGTACCCGATCTTCACATTTTTCAATTAATTCTAGGAAGTCTTTAGCTGTGTGCCCATTGGTTCTGTAGTGAGACCACCATGGTCGCCTCTTATGAGGATAGTATCTAGCCATATGGCCTTTCTCATCACAATTGTAGAAGCTAATTGGTCCCGTTCCCCCAGTTCTTCCTCCTCTGAAGTCTCCTTCTGCTCCACCTCCTCAATCTCTTCCCACTCACTGAGGGGTTTCATTCACCCTAAATGTTGTTTGATCCACCTTGTCCACAAGTGCATCCAACACACTACACTGATTGGTAGTATGTTTGGTAGATGCACAAAACTCACAATGCATAGTATTCAGTATTGTTGAATAATTTTGAATAATGCGGCACTTTCTTGGCCCATGCCCATGGATTCAACAAATCTCTCAATACTCGACTACTAGCACTTCTTGATTACTTGGAAAAGCATGAAATGGGGTGGGGTTATGTAATGGTAAATTTGTAGATACTTCCGTAACTACTCTCGTGGGTCCTGATGAGGGTCCCATCAGATTCTGAGGAGGTCCCATTCCCCTCACTCGTGGACATTTGTTCACCAAATATCCTTCTGTGTAAAATCCGATACACCAAACCTGTGGTTGTCTTGGTCTGGGTATCATCAATTCTTGAATATTTTCTGTAAGCGTTGATATTTTCCCTAGTAATTGCGTCAAATTTTCATATGTTGGGGCTATGGTAACTCTCAAGCTGCCCATGTATCCTGCCATGGCTTCAATCTTTATTGATTGTTCCAAGGAATCTGTCAGAGTGACTATATGTTGTTGCATTAACAAAATCTATGTCATAGGTAGCAATCCCTGAATGTACCATTCTCTTTGATGTTCGTCATGAATTGGATGCGTTAACCTCCCTATAGAATCTTTAAACTTCTGTCTATATTCCCAGGTGGATTCACCTTCCCTTGTCGTGCAACTCAGACAGATCTTGTTGTTCTGACTCAGGTAGCTTAAACTCTGCTATGAACTTTATTTGTACCTAGTCAAGTGTGAACGCTTGAACTTTCATTCCTAGCACTCCTGGCTCAATAAAATTCATGTACCATTTGAGACAATGACCTTTCAAGGTAGTCTGGAACTCAACCAACTTATTCACATCCAGAGTCCCTTTGGAGCTCCACATTGCTTCACACAAGAACCAATGTTGTTCAACATCTTGGTCTCCTTTACCCCATAGTTTTGGGTTTTGAGCAATCGAACCTCCCGCATTACCAAGCATTGTTGATTTTTTTGCTCCTATCAAAATAAAACCTAACGGTCATGGTTGTGACCTACTAGTGGATCCCAATATCCTCCATGTACTCGCATTTCTCAGTTTTGACTGACTAACTAGATGTATTGGAACATAAATAAAATAAGAAGGTAGTATTGAATTTACCACTTGTATAGAAGAAACTTGGGGTATGGGTTATTTGTGGTTGGTGTCACTGCCTTCGGGGTGGGTTTCTTTGACCTGGGGGGTCTCGTTCTCATCCTATGGAGTGGTTTCTTTAGCTGGATTCTCGATCTTTCTTGACATTGCAGTTGAATATTCTCTGTGTTATTCAAGATCCATGTCGTCTTCCCTCTCCCTTGATTCTACTCCTTCTCCTTCTTGTTCACCCTCATGGGGAATTCTTTCTCTATGTGTTTCTCTCTCACTTAATATTTGACTGGACAGTCTTTCCTATCTTCTCATCTTTCGCAACTCTTCCATCTTTCCTTCCTCTACTTCTCCTAGTCTAACTTCTTTCCACAAGTTCTCAGACAATTTTGTTTCTTTCTTTATCTTACCGTGCTACCACTTCTCAACTATGGAGGCTCTTTTCAAGACTCACTCATCTCTTGAATCCATTTCTTGTTTCTTCCCCCATTTTTCAAAGAACCCTCTCCCCTCTCTCAGGCCATGAATCCACCCCAAACTCACCCCACCCCAAGTGAGGGTGTTTACATTTCCATATCAGTTGAGGACATAGTCAACATCCCCTCTTCCATCAAGAAAACCTTAATCCATAGGGGGATTTCTCTCAGCAGTCTTCCCCTTGCATTTTTGTTGAAATATGCTTTTGCTCATGAAAAAGATTGATGATTCTCAACTGCAAACTCAATAATGTATCCTTCTAATGTGGTATTGACCCAGAAGTCAATTGTTCACATTACTGGGCTATCCAGTCGATGAATTGCTGCAATATTTTATGTATCCCAACCGTAGGTCTTCTTGACTCGTTCTTGGAATTCTGGAGCTTCTTGGAGCCTATCTATCAAGTGGAAAATTTATTCCGGGAACTTAATCCAGAATATCTCATACTGG
This sequence comes from Picea mariana, assembly GCA_032191745.1. Taxonomy (NCBI): domain Eukaryota; kingdom Viridiplantae; phylum Streptophyta; class Pinopsida; order Pinales; family Pinaceae; genus Picea; species Picea mariana. The sequence continues at coordinate 21,267 of JASDQU011313320.1, forward strand.
TCACTTGATCATTCTAAGTAAAAGGATACCTCCTAGATATGTTTCACAGATATTCCTCTCAGCTCCACTTCTTTCCATATCAAGGTGTTGCAATTTCTCTCCTACCAGTGGTGAATATGAGATTTGTGAATCCACAAAAGCATTCTCCCTACAAGTTCCCTTTTAATGTAGGTCTCGAAAACATAACCATTTTTCTGGTGCATAATTGATTAGACCAGGGTCCTTCTCAGGTTACCAACAAAAGGTACCGTGTAGTCTAGAGTGTTGGCATTTTCATCTTCTCAGAAGAGAAGAAGTATCACCCGAAGCACAACCAAGACATAAGGATAGGGGAGGTAAAGGAGAATAATTGGGTGGGTTCCTAGAACCTTCAATATTCACCATGATCTTGTGCAAGATAGACCAACAAGTATAAAGAAGTATTGTAAAGATACAATGCATAAGCATAAACACTGTATGACACATTATATTTCAAAAATTTGGGTCCTTATTCATCTATTATCTTCAGAACTTATCGAATACAATCTCAGAGATATAGATTGGTACTTTGTTACAAAATTTTGAATATGGGCTCATGTCGCAGAGCTCTATCTACCCAAAATTGTATACAGATTACATTTACAGAACATTTTCTCAACTAAACCCAACAAGAACATTCGATTAACAACAATAAAACTCAACCTATCAATACTATCCAACCCAACCCTTTTACAATTGTATTCATCTGATATATAGGCTGAGTGGCATCTTCTAGCTTTGGGATCACATGCTTTCTTGTTCTGTTGTAACTAATTTTTCCGTGTTGACGTTGCATTGTCCCTTTCCAAAACCAAATTTTGTTTCTTTTCCTTGCTCCATTTTCTAGCTTCTTACGTAGCTTGCACAACTCAAGTTAAAACAAAACTAGGATTGTAGTCCTTCTTGCACAACTTCAAATCCAAAAACAAAGGGCCCAACACACCTGTCATTGCCCTCTCCAACCGCCCTAAAATATAAGTAGAATGATTGAACCATTGTCACACTATCACTGTGAGATATATTGTTGTAAACCTGTACCAATCAACCTACACCAAACAACCTGTATTCAAATTGTACCATAAACAAGTGCATCAACCATGCACCAACCTGTACCTCAACTTGTACCATCAATGAGTGCATAAACCATGCACCAAATATTTACCAAACATGCATCAAATATACATAAACTATGAATCATCAAGATGTACCAACATCATCAACTATAGACCTCATGTATGTTCCAACTCATTAACTAATTGTGTCAACCATGTAGCCAACATGCATCTCAACCAAAATCTTTCATCAATTTCATCATCCAAATCTGATTTGTAACTTTGTAATAGACCTGGTGTATATGATCACATCCCTGCAAACCTTCCTTAACTTTAACAACAAGAGACTAGCATTTTCATCAAACTTTACTTTAGTCTCACATGACTAATTTTCGATTAGTCAACAACCCAAAACTTGAAATAATCATAACTATGTACCTGTAATGAATAAATATCTAAAAATAGTACAAAATGTTCTTCAGTTTATTTTATGCAATTCCTCTAGGTTTCACTAGTTGGAATCTCTCAAAAAAGGAGTTATAGCAAATATGGCATACCTTGTTGAATTCTTGATTATTTTAGAGACTGAAATTGTAGAACATGCTCCGCATCAAATATTTGTTGTATGGATCCTAAAATGGTACAAAGAATACTATAGATTGTATTGTAACCAATCAATTTTGTCTTACTAAATTTGGATATGTTATGAAGAATTTATGGCGTTTTTACCTGAAACACCCATTTTAGACTAGTTTTAGGACTAGCCATAAGAGTGAACTTTCAGAGCATGCCCCGCACATAATATTTGTTGTATGAATCTAAAAATAGTACAATGAATATTAAATACTTTACTATAACCAATACATCCGGTCTTACTGAATTTGGATCCATTATGAATAATTTATGACGTTGTTACCCAAAACACCTGTTTTAGACTAGTTTCAGGACTAACAAAAAACCCTATTTTCCACGGCGTGTAAATCCAAAAATAAAACGACCCACAAGCTGAAATTTCTATCACAACTACTTGGATATGTTTCCTCATTGACCTCCATATTTTTGGGTCTGAATAATTCTATAAAAGAAGTTGTGAAAATGGTGAGATGACCTCTAAATAATATACCTTAGAAAGCATCATCAAAGAAATTTATCCTCCATTGAATTCCATTCTTCTTTACTTCATCTTCCCTCTAAAAGTTGCCTTAAATATCCTTTGGTTACCTCAGTCACTTGTATATATTCAATAAGCTCAAGTTTTATTAAAATGAGATACCCTTGCCTCTTATTTATACTTTTATGTAGCGTCCTCAAGGGGTTACCTTCTAACCATATTGAACCACTTTCCTTATTTTAGGGCTAACCCACTTCTAACCACTTGTCCACTTAGTAATTTATCCATTAATTTTATTATTTAAATAATTTATTTTGTATCCACTTTGACTTATATTCATGGATGATTTTAGGGGCTAAATTTCTCTCATGGGCTAATTTTTCATGTTTTTTCCAAAAATGAGATTCGCTATTTTAAAAATGATTGACCCAAATTCTATAGGATAATATTATTTTACCTTAAAAATCGCCAAAATTTTATAAAAACTATATAAAATCCTTATAAATTTTAATATTTTTAGAAAAATATCCCCAAACATTTATAGTTGGCATATGAAGGATTAGTGATTCGCCAAGGTTTTTACATTTTAAAACAAATTTCCATCCTTAAAACCACCCCTGCTTATATTACACTCATCGCTTCACTTTATTATTTAAATAATTTCTTCTTTGCAACCACTTTGACTATTTTGACCTTGTGGGGCTTCTAGATGACTTATGAGGGTTCTCCAACTTCACATGGACATAAATCTCTAACCGCGAGGACTTATGTGATGTTCCACATACCAACGAAAATGGAATGACATGTACTATCCATCTAGACTAGTCTTACCTTCAAATATATCAAAACTCATACCATTATACATAGAAAAAAAAAAAAAAAAACTTGGCTCCATTACCCAAAACTTTGTGCTACCAGAATTCACTACTGGACTTTCTTCAAGGGTTGACATCAATGAAAACCAACCCAAATAATAAACAACAACATCGTAGGGAAGACCCATATAAATAAGGAAAAATCATACCCAATATAACTTCATTTTCCAAAGAAAGATCTTCTTTCTTCAAAATCCATGGGACATCACCTTCTTTGAAAGACCAAGAGGGACCAATCTCTCCCCTACTTTCTTCTCTTGGCAATTGTTTCTTTTTAGATTTTTAAGAAATAAGATCTCTCCTCATATCTAATGTGTTACTTTATTTTGATGATATGTGCCTCCATAAAGAAGATTAAACATTTTTAAATATATGCATGGGATCTTGTAACACCCCTCCTAGCTAAGGACATCTACCCAGTCAACCGGTGAAATTTTTTTTTTTTT
>JASDQU011313322.1:11723-22849 GCA_032191745.1 Picea mariana
CTATTGATTACATTTTAATATAAATACTCTTTTCTCATCCAATTAATATCTTGCAAATATTTGAATCGTTATTCCATAGGCATATTTGTTATGAATGTTGATGGATTATGCTATTGAATGTGATAACCTTATATATTATCACCATATGCTTGCATTTCTTGGTTTGTTGAGGACAAGTTGCAGGTGTATTGCTTTGAGTCAAGTGCTCAATGGTGGACTTCATCGAATGCCTGGATGAGGTAGGCTCTTTATCTTGTCTCGTTAGAATATTTTCTTATATAGAATATCTGAGATTAGAGTTGATTTATGCAATCATTTCGTCTATTGTGGTTTACCATTATCCATAGAGATATTTTCCTCGTAACAAAATCCTTCAAGGTAGAAGGAAAAAGTTTGAGCTTTTTTTCATCAATGGTATAATCATATGTACTACATATAACTGCAAAATCAAACAAGAAAGTGTCGGGATCTTCAGAGACAAGCCCATGAAAATGCGGTAAAGCAGAAGGATAATATTTTTCATCTTGGATTTTCCATCAGATTCCCGAATAGGGAACTCAAATATTTATTCTTCACCAGCCATGACACAAGTTGAAGACTAACTTTCTTCTGAAATAATTTCATATTATTTGGCTTCCCTCTCCAAGAATTTTTCTAGTGTTTCAGGATAAATCTAAGGATTTCTTGGACCTGTTTTTGTGGTGGGGGTTTTTGGTTAAAACTTTTCTTTCCTATCTCTAGGTCTAGTCATTCATGAAATAAAAAGCAAGTGAAAACTATTTTTTTTCTTTTATATTTAATGCAAAAAGAGAGTTTGACAAGGATCTATGAATACTCACATGAAGTGAAAGCACTTGGTTTGTTACACTACAAAAATTCCATATTGAGTTTGGCATTGTGACTGAGGTATCCTTTTTACTTCTCCAAGTCACATAAAAGAAAACAAAAGGAAAATAACATGGAAACTTCAACACCTCCCTCACAACGGTGCCAAAATGTGATGGTCCCAATAATATCAACAATAATTTACTGTGCCCTTGGTCTCCTACTTTACTTGTCAACGCGAGGTTCGTACAAAATTAAGAGGTGCTATGAACTGTATGTGCAATATGCAATTGTCGGTAGAAAAGTTTTGAGAATGATCAAAGGCTAAAAATGTGCAGGAAAATCAAGTGACAGAAAGCAACCCTGAACTAATTGCTTGAAGGAAACAAACCAATATGAAAGTACAACTAATATAGACTGCATGAAAATAACTTATTCTACTGCATTAAAGATTACTGAATTAGGAAAGTTAAAGTGAATTAAAAAAATTAATCCAATTTGATATAACACTATGATAGAAGTAAAGATATAAACTATGACAGAAAAACTGTAATGGAAGTAAAGTTACACTAATGCATGAATAAAGCAAGCTAAACCTTTTATCAATATCAATCTAAATGTCCTTTTATTGTTTATTGATTTTGTTAGACAATTGGCTTAGGTTGATGGACAATTTGTTTGGATTGTTGGTTTTCATTGATGTCAACCCTTGGAGAGTGATATTGTATATTGATGTTAACCCTTATATATTGATGTCAACCATTGGAGAAGTCTGGTATTGAAGTCCAGTACCACAAAGGTATGGGTAAGGGACCCAAGCTGGTTTGAGGTATAAAGAAACACATATCAATGAATATTCAATTTAGACTATTCTTGATGGATAGTACATGCCATTTCATTTCCAGTGATATGTGGAACGTCACATAACTCCTCACGGTTAGAGAGTTATGGCCATGTAAAGTTGGAGAACCCTCATGTGTTATATAGAAGCCCCTAGAAGGTCAAAGAAGTCAATTATTCTAGAATCTCCTAGAAGAAGTGTATTAGTCAAATTGATGGTAACTAGGCATTAATGATGGGCATAGTTGTTGCATTAAGAAAATAATTAAAAATAAATTAGTTGCAAAAATAAGTTGTGAGTTTCGTAATTATGGTAAATTAGTTGTGATGAGAAGATTGAATAGTCAAAGTGGTTGACCAAGAAATAAATTAAATAATAAAGTGGTTGCAAAAAGAAGTTAATTAAGGGAAAATAAGTTATGAATTGAATAATTATAGAAAATTTAGTTGCAAGAAGTTGTGAGTAAAGAGAAATTATTTAAATAATAAAGTAGTCAAAGTGGTTGCAAAGAGAAATTATTTAAATAATAAAGTGGTTGAAACAAGAAGTGGCAAGTTTACTATTTATGGATAAGTCAAAGTGGTTGCAAAAGAAATCAATTAAATAATAAAGTTAGTTGCAAGTAGAAGTGGAGAGATTACTATTTGTGGATAAAGTGGTTGTAAGTGGATAAGTGGTTAGAAGTGGGCTAGCCCTAAAAGAAGGAAGTTGGGTTTAGTTGGTTAGAAGGTAAACCCTAGAGGAAGCTACTTGGAGAGTATAAATAAGAGAGCAAGGTCTCCCATTAGCACCTATTGAGAACATTGAAAATATTATATTGTGAAAAGTTTATTGCAGGTTCTCATTGATACATCTACCATTGTGCAAGTATGAGGTAGCAAAGGAGTGTTGACAGTAGAAGTTTCGGTTGTTACAGAAAGTAATAATTCTGTAGCCACAAGTTTCAGTAGCCACATAACATTTCAGTAGCTAAAAGAAGTTTTGGTAGCAACATAAAAAAACAATTCTGTAGTCGTGGGTGTTTTTGTAGCCACATGTTTGAGTAGCTGCATAAAATGACAATTCTATAGTCGCGAGTGTTTCTGTAGCCACAGGTTTTGGTAGTTACAGAAAATGAAAATTCTGTAGCCGCATGTGTTTCTATAGCCGCAAGTTTTGGTAGCTACAGAAAGAGAATTTTCAGTAGTCGTGGGTGATTTGGAAGCTACATGAAAGTTGGCAGAGGTTAGGTACAACAATTCTATATACAAGATATGCGTAGTTTGATGTTGGTGTGTGTTTGAGACATGGTTATGGGAGATTGATGATTTTTCCTAGAGGGACTATTGGATGTATAGTACTTTCTATAATGAATGGTTTTGAGGTAGATCTATTGAAGTATATTGTTGGTGCATGTCTGAGTCTTATTGGTATATCTTATGGTACATTGTGAGAGGATTTTTCTAGTGGTCTTGATATATGAGTGGCACACACTTGACGCTACATAACAATGAGGTTTTGGCACATGATTTGATGTGAGGGTTTATGGTATTTGGTTATGGATAGTGTGATGTATTGCTAGAGAACTTTTGATGGTTATATTGGTATATGTATTTGGTATATGATTGAGATACATGTTGGGACAGATAGTTGATGAGTGGCACATACATGAGGTGTATGGTATGGTGATGTTGGTACATCTTGATGAGTGATAGTTTGATCTATAGTTGATGCGTTATTGATACATATTTGGTACATTGTTAGATGCACTTCCTAGTAGTATTATTGACAAATGGTTTATGGATGATGTGGAATATATGACTTGGTATACTTTTAGAAGAACATATTGATTGTTATACATCTTGTTGATGTTTGTAAGTAGTCTTGTTTGATGCACATCTTGTTGATATTGTGCATATGGTTGAGATTTGTCTCGGTGATTGACCTCGGTGAATAGATTTGATTTGGTTGATGATATTGATGAGACAAGTTGATGTGATAGGTTGTTGCGATAGGTTGTGTTGTGCATAGTTGATGAACTTCTGTTGGTATAGTTTGTTGGTACATGTTGATAGTGGTAGTGTTTGATTAAGTGAAAGTGATAGGTTGTCTACATTTGACATTTATATTTCAGGGCGGTTGGACGGGGAAAGGAAAGGGGGTTGCAACTACTTTTCGGTTGGTGCTGAAAAATCAGGGAGTTGGAGCCTCCTTCAGGTTGGAGCTTGAGGAATTGGTGGTTGTATCATCCTTATGGTTGTATATAGAGAATTGGGGAGTTGGAGCTTCCCTCAGGGTGTATCCTAAGAAACTAGGCGATTGGAGCCTCCTTCTAGTTGGAGTTGGAGAATTGGAAGTTGGTGTTTTCTTGAATGTAATTCTTAAAGACATATAAGAAAATAATTCTATGGTTTTCTCATGCATTGGGTTTCCAAGTAAAATATTGGTGTATTTTTCATTGTGTGGATGTGTCTATTATTGTTTATTATGCACTCATGGATGTTAATTTTTATGACGCAATAATATATTAATGATGAACTGATGAACATTGTTGAATAAGTTAAAAGGAATATACATTGTGGTTAAAAGGATTAATAAGTGGTATAAATTTCTCATTATTAATTCACCCCCCCTCTCAGTAACCCAACAATTGGAATCAGAGCAGGTTTCTTCAAGAGACAATTTAACCACTTGAAGGAGATCATGGAATTTACTGAGAATGGAGTACCAATGTTTGATTGTCAGAGTGGTCTAAAGTATGAGATGTGGACAATAAGAACAATAACATTTTTAGAGGCACATGGATATGATATTTGGTATTCATTTGTGATAGGATATAATGCTACGAAGAAAACAAATGCTACAACCAAGAATACATTGAAGAAGAATGACAAAATTGCAATGGAATTTATTTTGGAAGGACTATATGATTTAGTTAAGAACAAGGTGAGTAAATGTTCATCAGCTAAATAACTTTGGGATAAGTTACATGATATCTATTTTTCACCCATCAAAGAGTTCGAGAATGCCAAAGAATATGCAGGTACAAAACATGAATAAATATGTTTATCATGTCAAGCAGATTAAGAAGAAGAAGAGTGCGTAATCAACAAAAGTATGTTTTTTTGCTTTAATTGTGAAAAATGTAGACATCTTGAAATTGAATTCCTTGAAGGTAATGAGATAGAAAATCCAATCGAAATAGAAGATAATTATGAAGAAAAACTGATCAGTTATTTAGATGAACTAAAGAAAGAAAGAGAAGAAAACAAGTCACTCAAGAAAGAATTAATAAAGCAAAAGGAAAGTGTTCAAGGTTCTGAAGAAGCTCAACAGATCATCAAGAATTTAAGAGCTCATCTAGAGGAGGCCATAAGAATTGAAGAAACTATAGAATATCAAAAGAAGTGTTTAGAAGCCAACATAGCAACACAAAAAGAAGAAGCAGAAAAGAGAAAAAAGATACTGACAGATCATCTCAAGGAAACAACCGATGACTTAAACCAGCTTGAGGAAGAGTTTGGTCAAGAAGAGAGAAGACTCGAAGAAGAAATAATTACATTGAAAATACAACTTGAATAAGCAAAGATAGAAAAAGAAGTCATGAAGTCTCAGATAATGAAGAAAGAAGAAGAGGTTGAGAAACTTGAAGAAGAAGTTGTCACACTTAGAGTCAATGTCATCAAACTCAACAAGAACATTGAAGAGATAGATACATCCACTTCAACAATAGAGAATAAAGAGAAACATTCTAGGTTTCCAGAAAATAAAAATGAAGAAAATATCAAGAGTTATGTAGAAGTACTCAAATGTAACATCCAATTCCACAGATCACATTTTCATAATAATGTTTATTCTTTAAGGACACTTGCATGCAAGTGATCTAGTTAAACATGGTACATTATGATTATATTTTTTGGTTTATGAGGTTATTCTATGATTGAGTATTAAAATTTGATATGTTATTTATATTGATGTATAGCATTGACATGTATTATGATGAGGTTTCCTGAGTGTGTAGGAAACGTGGCATGGTGAGGATGTTGATGGAATCGACATAATTCTTGGACTCCAAATTGAGTCAGGGAACATGGTGATTCTTGCTAATCCGACTCACATATGGAGTAGAGGGGTCATACACAGATATCAGATGGATGAGGGAGAGGTGTGGTAATGTCCCTGTCACAACCTACTAGCACTTATGTCGTGACCTAAACTGAAGGTTAATGACTACCTTGTTATTGATAGGTTCACGATTGCATGAGGGAAAACTGAGATAGTCACTCACAAGGATTTTTGAGGGGCACACAATAAGGATGATTTCTTATTCCTCAGTAAGCCCTTAGTCTCACACAAGGTTGACAAGTGGAGTATTGAATCCAAGCATATTACAACTTCCAAACTAAATCATTTGGCGAGTGGTACCCTTGGAGAACATAGGTGTATTTTTGCATGTCACTGGTTAGATAAACTGCATGTGATTTATTTAAAAAAGAAGAAGAGATTGTTGTGATATCGTTGGTTGTGTTATATGTATGAAAATTTTCAAAATAGATAATTAATTTTTGTGTGAATAGCACAAGGGTCATAAACGGAACCTGTTAAATATCGTTGCATTCTAAAATATGAGAGAACATTATCACAGATCTTAACCTATATTGAGGCCTTGCCCGATCATCCTTAAGAACAAAATTCTGCAACTAGGGATCATCCTTAAGAACAAATTTTTTGTTTGGCTTAAATTGGAGTTTAAAGAAAAACTAATTTATTTCAATTTTCGATGATGCTTCTTTTGTTGATTGTGATTCTGAAAATAAACATTCAAACTTATAGGAAGGAACAATAGAGAAATAATTTATATTATACATTAACTGCAATGAATGAATTTAAAGAAAATTGGGCATGCATTCAACAACATTACTATAATGGTGTTAACAAGGATGATCTATCATTCAAAATTTGAAGGATTTACCTCATAAAGTTTAGATCGAGGTGGTTAAGGGTTACTTGGGTCGAGTTCTATAGACCTTAAAGTCGACATGCAAACCAATTTAAATAAGTTTTTTTCGACCTTGTCTAACTATTGTGTTTTGGTCTTTTCACTGCGAAGCTAAAGAATTTAAAATAACAAATTAATTTATTAGCCAAGTTAGAGTAACAAATTAATTTATCTAAATTTTCTTGCCAGTGTAAAGTCATCTCATTGTAGTTGGCCAATGAACTTTGAAAGAAGATAAAGGTTAAAAGATTCCAAATGTGCCTCACTTTTGCATCAACTAATAATATGAAATTGGATTATATATATATATAATTAGTTACCCAAGATTATTGAAATCTATGATCAAATTTACCTTTATCACACTAACTTATTAATGTCGCTTGGGGTTCCAACAACTAAACCATAAAGGACAACATGAAATATATATATGATATTAATGAAGCACGCCAATTCCAGTGATATGTTTTTAGGGTATTTTTGAAAATTCACTTCTGGATGTGTTATGGATCTGAAGGATACAATTTGCCATGCTCAGAAAGATGTGATGTTGGGAGGATATTTGTCACAGTTATAATTTTGTCTCGATATCAAGTTTATTGTACATTAATATCTTTATTAATATTAATATCTTATTTAATAGCTATTAAAGATTGTACATTAATAGTTTTATTAATATTAATGGTTAATTTTAATAGTTCAATGTTAATAACTTTATTATGAATAATTAATTGATCCAGGTGGATATTGGTGGCCACCCACCTATTCCAACTAAATCCTCGTGTCCATTTTTTTCAACATGTCTTTCTATAATACTTTATAATTGTGAGTTCTACACTCCTGGGGTTGTCTGATCCTAACATATTCTCCAGGTGGATACGGGTGGCTTGTCGCGTAATCAAATTGTCTTATTTTGTATGTTTTCATGTCAGTACATCTTGTTGTACTTTCAGGGCTGTTTTGGGGCCCTAAACGTTGTTTTTTTTGGCTCGCCATAGTCATACTATAGAAGAAGTCAGATTCTAATGGTGGAATGTGTAGTTATCTGAAATACCTTTCCAATGGGCTATCACACGCCTAAATCAGAGGTCGTATGAAAAATTTATGACCCTAGGAAGTTGAGGTACCAAATTACACCAACTTACCCATAGGGCCCACATGACTTTTGGCGTTTGACCTTCTAGGGTTAGGTTTTTGGATGTCTAGGGTTTTGACATTCATGAGTAATATGAAAAGGTCCTATGGAGCCTCATTGTAATCCATTCTTCTCATACGAATGCGCGTAGCAGCCACATCTCTTCTCGGAGATAACTACCACCATTCGAGTAAGTTTTAGTTCTATAGTTTTACAGTTTCAACCTATTTCATTATTTAATAGAAGATATTGTTCATTGGATATTTGTGTTATTCTTCCTATCTCTGTTTATTGTATTTAGTATGTTAATCAATTCATTTTTCTCCTAAATCCGGATCAGTGGTATCAAAGCAGTATGTTATTTATTTATTTTTCTTCGTGCATGTCTCTGACAAGGTCTGGATACAAGAAGTTGGGACTCGAACCAATCAAGCCATTACCAGATTGGTCATGCCAAGCCTGACAAAAACCCATGGGAGACAAAAAGAAAGATGATGGAGCAGGAGATCCTATTAAAATGTTGCTTGAGGAAGCCCTTGCATGACAAAGGTACGAAATGATGGACAACTGCACGTAGATCCTTTGACAGTTACCCATGGGAGAAGAATCTTCATCAAGTGGTCATGCAACCCCCTTCAAGCTATAGGTAAATTTTGATATTCCATTATTTGAAGGACTGATAGACGCGGATGCTGTAGATAGATGGTTGAATCTGCTCGAAGGATATTTTTTGGTCCATAATTTTTTCGATAAGAAAAAAATCACTTTTTCACTCAAGATCATTCCCTGTGTTAAAGACTGGTGGGATACTTACTATGAGAAAAGGGTCATGGAGGAATCTGCAATTTTTTTGGTGGACCCTACATGGGATTCCTTCCGGGATGCTATTAAAGAACAATACTACCCTGTTGGAAGCTACGAGGACCAGTACACCAGATGGACCACCCCACATCAAGAAAGGGACCAGACAGTACCAGACATCACCAATATCTTCCATACCCTACTCACCAAATTGGGTATCATATATTATGAGAATCATCTGGTGCTCAAATATCATGATTGTTTTCATATATACATTCAAACATAAATGGAGTTTCTGGACATCGCCTCATTGGGCGCAACTTATAGATACACTATCAAGATCAAGCAGAAAGTTAAGAAGACATGACAAGAGTTTGGATTTGCAAACCCCTCACATCCGAAGCAGGGCAGAGGAAACCCTAACCCACATAGCAAGGGACCAATTCGTTATGGTCGCCTTCAGGAAAATCCGTCCAAGCCACAACACAAGAAGGGAAATGAGAAGATGAAGAAAGACACGGGAAAATGGTGTGAGTACCATAAAATTCCTTGGCACAACATTGGCGAATTCCTCTCCAAGCAGTCCCTCGTGGCCGAGCTAAAGGCTTCCAAGTCAGAAGCTGATTCAGATTCTAAGTCAAATCTTGAAGGAGGGAAGTAGATTATCAATGTTGAACCCAGTGCCACTGTTGCTAAAACCAAAGTCCAGCCAAGTGAACTAGAAGAACTAGAGGAAGGGGAACGCCTCTTTGACTCACAGATGTGGGTCAAGGGGACTCCAATTCATTTCATTATTGACAATGGTAGTCATAAGAACCTAATTTCAGTAGAGGTCATCAAGCAAATGGAACTACTAATGGAACCACATCCACAACCCTACACCATCGACTGACTTCATCAAAGAAGAGATCTCTGTATCAGCCAACAATGTCGTCTTCTCTACAACATCAAGCCTTTCAAAGATTAAGTACTATGTGATATTTCTCCCCTTGAAGTTTGAGATGTTATTTTAGGACAACCATATTTGTAGAAGTGTCATGTTGTGTATGATTCTAGACCCCACAATGTTATTATTACTTTGGCTAGACAATTGTACAAGATCCCATAGGTGGCACTGCCTACTATTTCTTTAATATCTACTAAGCAATGCATTAAGGTCATTTCATAGACCAGGAAGTTCATATTCTTTGTGATCCATGCTCATAGTAAGTAGAAGGTTGTTGTCACATCCATGGCCTCTACACAAAACCTCTCTTTGTAGCAGAAGCAAGTGGACGGTATCATGGAAGAATACAGATATATCTTTTCCTCACCTACAGGGGTACTGATACACTGCCAAGTCAAGCATCCAATTGATCTGACCCCCGATACACCTTTACCTAATGGGCCAGTATATAGATTCTCATTGGTTTCATTAAGCTCACAAGAATGATCATTAACATCATATGGCTCATAGGTGTTAATATTATGGTAGTTGCGGGAGGTATTTACCCCCACGTGTGAACTTGACAAGAATAGAAGACTTCGAGAAGCAAGAGAAACCATAATGAGTTGGATAATAACCCTAGAAGCCTTGTCGGCTCAAGAAGATAATTTATATTAGAATATTATCCTCCAAGAGAAGAAGTCAGCTATAAATAATAATAATATACTGAACAGACACATACCCAGAAGGAGAAGTCGGCCCCAACAAAACTAGCAGGATTACTATAAATACAAGGCGCCAGTTCTCATTTGCAGCATCTCAGAATTGCAGTTTCCCAGTTGGTGTGCACTGCAGTTGTAGTCTAGTGTGCAGGTTTGGAGGAGGGTTGCAGGTGCAGCTGCAGCAACAACTAGTTCTCAGTATTGGATTGAATATATCTTAGCTAGGGTTTGGAACATCTGATCATCTTTTTGTGATGCGCTATCCTTGGGGATTGATGCGCTACTCTTTTTTTGGCTATCTAGCCTAGGGTTTGCTTCTAGAGGAATTCTCAGTCAAGGTTAAGGTGCTCGGAGGGAGGCTTCGGCCTATGGTTGGGTGACGAAGGTATCATCAATGGTAAAATGAGCACACCATATTCTATATTCTAATAGGTTATGGGCCCACACCCCTTCAGTCAACCTAAAATGCTGGAAGGAAACATAGCCGCTAGACATTGAGCTCGTTGAGGAACTGCTGCTAGGGTTACTAGCAGGAGCAGTTTCCAAAAGAACTACAGCTAGGGTTACTAGCAGAAGCAGTTGCAGAAACCCTAAACCTCTTGTCGAGGCACCTTAAGTGATGATATTGACCTAATATCTAGATATATCAGTGTGCCCTAGCCCAACGCATCTCATGGTACACTCAGAAGGCCAAGACGTGAAGTTTGGATTTTCGGTCAAATCTAGGGTTTGACCAAGTCAAGCAAGCCATGAAGAACTCTATGAAGTCTGAGAACAAGATAGATGGAGCCTCTAACTTTAGAGCATGGAAGACAAGGATTGACCTCTTTCTTGCTAAGAACAAAGTGCTGGATATTGTGAAAGGAAAGATCATGAAGCTAGAGTTTAAAGAAGGAGAAGAG
>JASDQU011313322.1:25290-44743 GCA_032191745.1 Picea mariana
TTTTGTGATGCGCTATCCTTGGGGATTGATGCACTACTCTTTGTTTGGCTATCTAGCCTTGGGTTTGCTTCCGGATGAATTCTCAGTCAAGGTTAAGGTGCTCGGAGGGAGGCTTCGGCCTATGGTTGGGTGACAAAGGTATCGTCAATGGTAAAACGAGCACACCATCTTCTATATTCTAACAATAGGAAGGAGCTTGTTGAATATCATGTTGATTAAGGTTGGTTGTCATTGATGTCAACCCTTGAATAAAGTCTGGTAGTGAATTATCGTAGCACAAAGGTTAGGGTAATGTACCCAAGGATGTTTCATCTATAATGGTATGATTTTTAATATATTTTAAGGTAATACTATTCTATATGGATAGTACATTTCATTCCATTTCCGGTGGTATGTGGAACGTCACATAACTCTTCATGGTTAGAGAGTTATAGCCATGAGAAGTTGGAGAACCCAAGTTTGGGTAATGGACCCAAGTTTGTTTCATGGATAATGGTATGAGTTTTGATATATTTTTAGGTAATACTATTATATATGGATATTACATTTCATTCCATTTCTTTTGGTATGTGGAACATCACATAACTCCTCATGGTTTGAGAGTTATGGCCTTACAAAGTTGGAGGACCCTCATATGTCATCTAGAAGCCCCAAAAGGTCAAAGTAGTCAAAGTGGTTTAAGAGATTTTAGAAGGTAAATAATATAGTGAAGTGATGAGTTTACTATAATACAAAGTGAATACAAAATAAATTATTTAAATAAAAAATTTAATGGAGAAATTAGAACTGGGTTAACCCTAAAATAAGGAAAGTGGGCAAAGTGACCTAGAAGATGCTTCTAAAGAAGCTACTTGGAGAGTGTTAATAAGAGGAAATGATTTCTCATTTTATATCACACTTGAGGATATTAAATATATATATAGGTGACTAAGGTAGCCAAAGGATATCTAAGCCAAACTTCAGAGAGAAAGTGAAGAAAATAAGGCCAAAATTCAAGGGAGCATAAATTCTTTCGATGATGTTTTCTAAGGTATGTTATTTGCAGGCCATCTCACCATTTTCGCAATAAGTTTTTTCTAGAATTATTTATACCATCAAATTGATAGGACATTGAGGAAACATATCCAAGTATCTGTGGTAAACATTTCATCTTGTGGGTCATTTTATTTTTGGAGTTACACTCCGTGGAAAATAGGGTTTGTGGCTAGTCCTGAAACTAGTCTAAAATAGGTGTTTCAGGTAAAAATGTCATAACTTATTCATAATAGATCCAAATTCAGTAAGACAAAATGCTTTGGTTATATTACAGTTTGTAGTATTCTTTGTAACATTTTCATATCAATTCAACAAATATTCCTTGCAGGGCATGCTCTACAAGGTCGCTCTCTAGAATAAGCCAAAATTCAACAAGGTATGCCATTTTTTCTATAACTCCTTTTATGAGAGGTTACAAGTAGTGACACCTGGAGGAATTGCATAAACAAACTGAATAACATTGTGAAATATTTTCAGATCTTTATTCATTACAGGTACATAGTTATGATTATTTCAAGTTAGGGTTGTTGACTAATCCCAAACTAGTCATGTGAGTCTAAAGAAAAGTTTGACGAAAATGCTAGTCTCTTGTTCTGAAAGTTAAGGAAGGTTTGCAGGTATCTGATCATATGCACCAAGTGTATTACAAAGTTACAAATCATATTTGTATGATGAAATTTATGAGGGCTTTTGGTTAAGGTACATGTTGGGTACATGGTTGAGACAAGTAGTTGATGAGTTGGCACATACATGAGCTGTATAGTTGATGATGTTGGTACATATTGATGAGCCATAGTTGATGAGTATTTGACACATGATTGATACATACTTGGTACATGGTTGGATGCACTTGTTTATGGTTAAAAAGGATTAAATTTTTCTATCACTGATTCACCCCCCCTCTCAGAAATCCAACAATTGATATCAGAGCGAGGTTCCTTCAGAAATCAGTTTAACCACTGAAAGGTAGATCATGGAGAGAAACAACTTGTATAAAAATGGAATACCACAGTTCAATGGAAAAAAGTATTCATTTTGGAGCATAAGGATGAAAACATATATATAAGCACAGGGATTTGAAATTTGACAATCAATTGTAGATGGATACACAAGATCAAGAGTTCCGCCAACAAATGACAAAGCAGTGAAACTCAGCCAGAATAATTCCAAAGCCAAAAATGCACTTCTAAATGGTATTAGTGAAACAATATTCACCAAAGTTGCACATTGTAAATCCGTTAAAGATATTTGGGACAAACTTCAAAATATTTATGAAGGAGATTCAAAATTCAAAGAAACAAAGCTTCAAACTTACAGAGGTCAGTTTGAACAACTTAAGATGAAGGAAGATGAGAATATTGTAGCTTACTTTTTACGATTTGATGAAATAGTAAATGAAATCATAGGATTGGGAGAATAAATCAAAGAATCTGTAATTTTTCAAAAAGTAATAAGATCTCTTCCTATGAGATTTGACCCTAAGATATCAACACTAGAAGAAAGATCAGATCTAAACTCAATAAGCATGGATGAATGACATGGGATCTTCACAACATACGAAATGAGATCTGAACAGGAAAATCAAGATATAAAAGAAGCAGCCTTCAAAGCATCCATAAATTCAAAGAAAAAGTGAAGGAAAAAAGAATAACATAGCAGTAGCAGTGACGTCTCGGAAGATGATGAAGAAGTGGCCAACTTTGTCAAAATATTGAACAAGGGAACCGATGGTAGGTATAAAGGTAAGATTCCTTTAATTTGTTTTAATTGTGATGGTATTGGTCATTTTTCTAACAAATGTCCTTATGAGAAAAAGAGAAATGATGAAGGTTACTCAAAAGGAAAACAAAAATATAAAGGCAAAAGAACCACAAAGAAAGTTTTCAAGAAAATCTTATGCACCAAAGAAGACATCTCATCATCAGATGAAGATTAAGTCAGTGACAGTGAGATAGAAAGAGTTCTATTCATGGAAGTAGAAGACTCTGATAAACAAGACTCCGAATAAGAATATGAAGAATTCGAAGAATAATATGAAGAAGTCGAAGAATAAATTGAAGAGGCAGAAGTTGACTACTGAGAGGAATTATTGTGTGCCATAGAAGTTATCATAATAGAAAAGAAGAAAAACAAGAAACTACAAGCAGAACTAGACAAGAAAGAAGACACTCAAGAACTAGAACAAATGTTCAAAAATTTGAAGGTTGAAATAGAAGAAGATAAAAGAATTGAAGAAGCACTCAAAGAACAACTAGAAGAAAAATGCAAGATCATTGGAAATTTGGAAGCAAAGATTGTCACATTAAGAAAGGATATTCAAAAGAAAAATATGCAGAACAACTCAAAAGTTTTGGATAACATTATCAGCAGTAAAAAATCTCATCATGACAAGTCCGGACTTGGATACAATCAGACAAAAAAATGATCAATCTCCAAAACAACAGAGGAAGAAACATATCCAAAAAGATTTGCAGAAATAATCAAGGGGGATATGAAGATCTACAAGGAAGATTACAGGGACAATCCTCCACCGAGAAGATTCATATTTCAAAATCAACAACCAATAGATAGGCCTTAAGAAGAAGAATAATTCATAAGAGTACCTCCTTTCAAAAGATCTTCAGCTCCCATGTATCAAACTATTTTTTTTGGTTTATGTTATGCATGTAATAATTTTGGACATACAATTGTGAATTGCAGAGCTAACAACAGGAACAAAAACAACTTTGAAAGTCATACACAAAGGGGTTATCCAAGAAGGCCTAGTGAAACATAGAGAACAAGTTACAACAGGTTTGAATCTTTGAGAATTGAAGTGGAATGTTACAAATGTAACAATTTTGGACACATGACCAAAGATTGCAGAATGACAATCCCTCCTAGAGAACCATAACAGAATAAAAATAGTTTGATCCAGATGGATATCGGTGGCCACCCACCTTTTCCAACTGGCTCAAAACAGTTTTCTGACAATTTTGGCAATTTACTATTTTTAGCAATTTTAACTTTCGGGGCTATTTTGAGGGCCTAAATGAAGGTTTTTCGGGATCATGCTCCTCAATGATAGTCAAAGGAATGATTTAGCCCCAAAAATTAATCTCCTCGATGATATGTTTCCAACGGTCTATCACACGCCTAAAATAGAGATCGTATGCAAAAGTTACGACCCCGAGAAGTTGATGTACTAACTTACCCAAACGGGGCCCACATGAATTTTGGCTCTTCATCTCCTAGGGTTAGGTTTTTGGATGTCTAGGGTTTTTGGAATTATTGCTTATTGTAAAAAGTCCTTCAGAGCCTCATTGTAATCTTCTTTTTGCGAATGCGTGCTACCGTCACATCTCTTCTAAGAGATAAGCCGCCACCATTCTAGCAAGCTTGTTTCCGCTACATTTTATAGTTTCATCTTATTTCGTTATTGAATAGAAAACCAGTTTTATTGTATCTCTGTTATTTTGTGTTAAGAACCTATTAATAATCTATATTCATTTCATTCTACTCATAAAATGTGGATCACAGTCACAGACAGGAACCTTAGAAAAGGACATGGGTAAGAAAGCAGGATCAATATAGCAATGAAGAATTCACACCTGCTCTACAAGATAAGCAGAAGAAATGCAGTTGGTATGTTTAAAATGGGTGTTCAAAACACATGATAGGTGATAGTGACAAGTTTCTTACATTACGAAAGGAAAGAGATGGATCATTCTCCTTTGGAAATAATGATTCATCCAAAATCATTGGAAAAGGCACAATCAGAATTGGGAACAAGAATACAAAGGCAGAAAATGTTCTACCAGTAGAAGATATGAAACATAATCTTCTAAGTGTGATTCAAATGTGTGACCAAGGTCATAAAGATACTTTTGATTAATAAAAGTGTGAGATAAGAAAATAAAGTTCAAGAAAATTGATCGCTACGGCTGCAAGAACTTCAAGCAACATATATGTGTTAAGTGAAATTGGAAATGAAAAGTGTTGTTTAGGAAAGGAATATTAAAGTTGGCTATGGCACAAAAGAATGGGTCACATACATTTTTATAACCTTGTCAAAGTCAGTAAAAGAGAAGCAGTCAGAGAAATTCCTCAGATCACGAAACCAACCAACACTTTATACAAGCATTGTCAACAAGGGAAGCAAACAAAGACCAGGTTCAAATCAAAGAAATATTCAATGACAAGACCACTGGAAATTGTGCATACTGATCTAGTTGGACCAACTACAACAATGGGATTAAAATGTGATAAATAATTTATGTTATTAGTTGATGATTATACAAGAATGACCGCAGTTTTCTTTCTCAAGAATAAGTTAGAAGCTTTTGAAAACTTCAATATCTACAAGGAAATGGTTGAAAATGAAATGGATTCAAAAATCAAATGCTCAAGATATGATAATGGAGGAGAGTTCACTTCAAAGGAATTTATGGACTGTTGCAGCAGTAATGGAATAACAAGACAATTCTCTATTGCTAGGACACCTCAACATAATGGAGTTGTTGAAACAAAGAACATGACAGTACAAGAAATGGCTCGAACAATTCTAATGGATTCCAAATTGACAGATATTTTTTGGACATAGGCAGTGCAGTTCACATTCAAAACAGAGTAATGCTTAGAAAAAACACTGACAAAACTCCTTACGAGCTATGGAAAGGAAGACCAACAAATGTAAAACACTTTAGAGTATTTGGAAGCAAATGATACATCAAAAGAGAAGATGGCAGAATGGGAAAGTTTGACTCTCGTGTGGACAAAGGAGTACTTGTTGGTTACTCAAGTACAAGAAAAGAATACAAGTGTTACAACCTGAGATTGAACAAAGTGGTGGAAATCATCAATGTAACAATTGATGAAATAGGTAGACAAGAATTAAAGGAAGAAGAAAATGAATCAATGGAACAACTTTACGAAGAAGAAACAAAAGATGAAAAAGAAGGGGAAGATGAAGAGGATCCAACAGAAACAGAAGAGCAAGTTTAGAAAGTAACTCCAAAAACACCTAGCAGACAAGTATAGAAGAATCATCCTTCATATCAGATTATCGGAAAAAATGATGCAGGAGTTGATACTAGAAGAAGAATCCGTTCACCAGAACAAACACACCTAGAACTCACATTTATGATTGAACCAACCTATTTTGAAGAGGCCAGCAAGGATGAATTTTGGAACAAGGCCATGGATGAAGAATTGGATCAAATAGAGAAAAATGACACTTGGGAATTGGTTCCAAGACCAAAGGATAAGAATGTGATTGACACAAAGTGGGTATACAAGAATAAATTGAAGGAAGATGGACATGTTACAAGGAACAAAGCTAGATTCATATGTAAAGGATATGCACATGTTGAAGGAATCAACTTTGAAGAGACATTTTCCCCAGTTTCCAGAATGGAAGCAATCCGATTCCTTTTAGCTTATGCATGCTCCAAAAATATTAAAGTGTATCAGATGGACGTAAAATCAGCTTTCTAAATGGGGAACTTGAAGAAGAAATCTACATTGAACAACCAGAAGGATTTCAGTTGTCAGAGAACATAGATTATGTGTGTAAATTAAAGAAGGCCTTATATGGTCTAAAATAGGATCTTAGAGCATGGTACTCTAGATTGTATAAATATATACAATAGGAAGGGTTCAAAAAAGGAAGTGCAAACAACAACCTCTACATCAAGGTAAGTCAAGATAGTATTTTATTAATTGAAGTTTATGTTGATGATATTATTTTGGTAGTGATGATGACAGGTTAAGCCAAATTTTTTCAAAGGATATGCATAATGAATTTGAAATGTCATTAATTAGAGAACTATCCTTCTTTATAGGACTTCAGATATGTCAAAGCCACCAAAGAATTTTTATTTCTCAAACTAAGTATATAAGAGAAATGCTAAAGAGGTTCGGAATGGAATATTGCAAACCAGTTATCACTCTCATGCAAACCAATTGGAAGTTAAGCAAAGATGATGATTCAAAGTCTACAGATCAGAGGCAATACAAGTCAATGATTGGTAGCCTATTATATGTGACAGAATCCAAACTAGATGTATTGTAGGAAATTGGACAGGTGGCACATATTCAAGCAACACCAAAGAAATCACATGTATTAACAATGAAGAGGATTTTCAGATATTTCAAAGGAACAAAAGAGTTTGGATTATGGTGTCCAAAAGGAAAGGATCTATCACTTATTGCCTACACAGATGCAGATTGGGCAGGTTTTATTGATGACTGACGAGGCACCAGTGGATTAGAGTTCTACTTGGGTGAGTGTTTAGCATTATGGCTAATAAAGAAACAATCATGAGTATCTCTATCTATAGCCAAGGTAGAGTATATTACAACAACAACATGTTGTACATAGGTTCTACAGATGAAACAAACTTTGATAGATATACAGGTTGAATATGATGAGCCCATTCCAATCTATTGTGATAATACAAGCACCATCAGTATCTCAAAGAACCCGGTGATGCACTCCAAGACGAATCACATTCCAATCAAGTATCACTTTCTATGGGAACAGGTTGCAGAAAAGAACATTAGAGTTGAGTATGTGGGCACAAAAAAACAAGTGGTAGACATATTTACACAACCACTTCCACGGGAAGCCATTGAGTATCTTCTCTAGAGACACAGAGTTATTTCTACTCCAAAATGAATGCTTTTGAATGCTTATCTTATATGTCTTAGATGTACATGAGGAAGCACCATAAAGAGGACAATTCGGGCTAGGAGATCAGATAGTTCAGTTAGGGGGAGCAGCCCCAGATGGAAATATACCTTTTCCATTGATGACAAAGGGGGAGATATTATTATATGCAGAGGACAAAGGCATGACTCCAGGGGGAGAAATGGTCACAAAGATGCAGAGGACAGAGGCATGGTTCTAGGGGGAGCATGCGTGATATGAATTTAGTAGTGCATGGCATGATTTCAGTATTGCATTAGAGTGTTTCCATCAATTCCAAAGGGGGAGATTGTTGATTAAGGTTGGTTTTCATTGATGTCAACCCTTGAAGAATGTCTGGTAGTGAATTCTTATAGCACAAAGGTTTGGGCAATGGACCCAAGGTTGTTTCATGTATAATGGTATTCGTTTTAATATATTTGAAGGTAATACTATTCTATATGGATATTAAATGTCATTCCATTTCCGGTGGTATGTGGAATGTCACATAACTCCTCACGGTTAGAGAGTTATGGCCATGAGAAGTTGGAGAACCCAGGTTTGGGTAATGTACCCAAGTTTGTTTGATGGATAATGGTATGAGTTTTGATATATTTTCAAGTAATACTATTCTATATGGATAGTACATGTCATGCCATTTCCAGTGGTATGTGGAATGTCACATAAATGCTCACGATTTGAGAGTTATGGCCTGACGAAGTTGGAGGACCCTCATATGTAATCTAGAAGCCCCAAAAGGTCAAAGTAGTCAAAGTGGTTTAAGAGATTTTAGAAGGTAAATAATAAAGTGAAGTGATGAGTGTACTATAATTCAAAGTGAATACAAAATAAAATATTTAAATAATAAATTTAATGGAGAAATTAGAAGTGGGTTAACCCTAAAATAAGGAAAGTGGGCAAAGTGACCTAGAAGATGCTTTTAAGGAAGCTACTTGGAGAGTATAAATAAGAGGCAAGGCTCTCTCATTTTATATCACACTTGAGAATATTGAATATCTATAGGTGAATGAGGTAAAAAAATGATATCTAAGCCTAATTTCAGAGGGAAGGTCAAGAAAAAAAGGCCAAAATTCAGGAGGATAAATTATTTTGATGATGCTTTCTAAGGTATGTTATTTACAGTCCATCTCACCATTTTCACAATAAATTTTTTTATAGAATGATTCAGACCATGAAATTGATATTTAATTGAGGAAACATATCCAAGTATATGTGGTAGAAATTTCATCTTGTGGGTCGTTGTATTTTTGGAGTTACATTCCGTGGAAAATAAGGTTTGTGGCTAGTCCTGAAACTAGTCTAAAACAGGTGTTTCGGGTAAAAATGTCATAACTTACTTATAGAAGATCCAAATTCTGTAAGACCAAATGTGTTGGTTATAGTACAATATTTAGTATTCTTTGTAACATTTTCAGATCGATTCAACAAATATTCCATGCGAGGCACACTCTACAAGGTCGCTCTCTAGAATAAGCCGTAATTCAACAATGGATGCCATTTTTTCTATAACTCCTTTTCTGAGAGGTTACAAGTAGTGACACCTGGAGGAATTGCATAAAAAAACTGAGGAACATTGTGTACTATTTTCAAATCTTTATTCATTACAGGTACACAGTTATGATTATTTCAAGTTAGGGTTGTTGACTAATCCCAAACTAGTCATGTGAGACTAAAGAAAAGTTTGATGAAAATGCTAGTCTCTTGTTGTGAAAGTTAAGGAAGGTTTGCAGGCATGTGATCTTATACACCAGGTCTATTACAAAGTTACAAATCATATTTGGATGATGAAATTGATGAGGGATTTTGGTTAAGGTAAATGTTGGGTACATGGTTGAGACAAGTAGTTTATGAGTTGGCACATACATGAGGTGTATAGTTGATGATGTTGGTACACATTGATGAATCATAGTTGATGAGTAGTTGACACATGATTGGTACATACTTGGTGCATGGTTGGATGCACTTGTTTATGGTACATGTTGATTACAGATTGGTGGATGGTTGATGCACTTTGTTATGGTACAGGTTGATTATAGGTTGAGGTATAGGTTGATGCATGGTTCAGGTTTATTGGTATAGGTTTACAATGGTATATCTCACAGTGATAGTGTGATAGTGGTTCCATCATTCTACTTCTACTTCAAGGAAGTTGGACGGGGCAAGAACAAGTCGTTGTAGCCACCTTCCGATTGTATCCAGAGAACATAGGGAGTTGTAGCCTCCTTCTGGTTGTAGCCAGAGAATAGGGGAGTTGGAGCTTCCCTCGGGTTGTATCCTAAGAAACAAGGGGGTTGGAGCCTCCTTCCAGTTGCAGCTGGAAAAAAAAGGAAGTTAGTGCTTCCAATGAATGTAATTATTCAAGACATATAAGAAAAGACATTTTGTGGTTTTCTCACGCCTTGGGTTTCCACATAAAACATTGGTGTATTGTGTATGTGTATGATTTTTCATTTTTTCATTTCTTATTTACTCTAGAGTTATTGGATGATAATGCTACATTGATATAACACTTGGATTATATGTTTAAAAAGGATTAAATTTCTCTATTACTGATTCACCCCCCCTCTTAGTAATCCAACATATCAATTATACAAGAAGGAGGTATACCTACAATTTGCAATGGAGGATATACACGGGTAGATCTATGGGCTTCATTTGAATGCAATAAGTGAAGAAATATTCTTTTGAAAAAATCAGGAAAGGACAAGAAGATATTTATAAAACATAAAAGTACTTCTTGAACTAAACTTAAGCTCAATTACCTAATTTTTTCGTACTTCTCTTCCATATCTCTGTCAACAGGTCTTAGTCTCAAGTGGAGTCTTTGAATCACATTTGAAGCTTGATTGGAGTCTCCATGTGAATGGTACAACCACCTTGTGTTTGACCTTTGTTCACAATCAAAAGTCAAATATGATCTTTGTCGTTTTATCCCAGGGAAAATTTCACCTTATTTCCCTAAAAACGACGCCAAAATGTTAACACTTAGAAATTTATTTGGGTTGTATCAAGAAAACCCTAAGGTAATTGTTTCAACCAACTTTAGATTGTATTCTGACCTATACAATCAGAGAGGGATCTCTCAGATGTCTAATGACTGGTAATAACTCAAATGATTCATCAATAAATGCACAAAGGTCAGAATCTGCAATAGGACATGTTTGTTTTTTGTTTTAAAGAGATGGTAGGACAAACAAGAGAGAAAGTACCATTGGGAAATGCAGTAAAATTCTGAAATTAAAATATTGAGCTAATGACTTGTGGTGTACTCACGGAAAACAAAGAAAATGTAGGTGTTATTCTTCAACAACATGGAATATTTTGGATGGTAGAAAAAAAGAGAAAGGGGCATCCCATCACACTAAGAGCATCTAGAAAAGGATGAGTTCTCAATGTAACTTTAGATGAAATAAAGAAACATAGATTACTATGAGCAGAGCATCAAGCATGGATGAATACAGAACCCACAATCTTTAAATACATAATAAGTATTTAATGTATGAATGGAGCATCGAAGATGGATGAATTCCAAACATTTACTCTCGGATAAATACTAGAAAGAACAAACAATTATGGATATGATCATTACAAAGAAAAGACATACTTAAAACAACACTGTAATGAATCTCTGCTTCATGAAAGCACAATACTTTTGCATTTAGCTCATAAAGATATTCAGGAAAAATATACACAGTCCAATCGCCCAAGAGTCCAACCCTTATCTACTCTCATACCATGAAATATATATAACTATAGGTCCTTTACAACTCACCATTTGAAACTCCAACCCCTTTCCCAAAATAGAAACCGTTACAAACAACAATGACACATTTTAATTGATTTCCTGCTTTTTAGGAGGTGGAATTATGAAAATAGGTTTCAAAATGCCACTTGTAATTCTCCAAATTTAGCAGTTGTCTAAAATATGAGAATGGTTTTTTTAGGTAATATCGTTATGAATAAAAACCTCTCTCGGTTTCTTGAAATGAATCTCCAGCTGGCCGGAATACGTGTCGCAAAAACATGTCTCAAATAGGAAATCATGAAAACTGAAAAATAGGGCTCAAAGATTCCTTCGAATCTCCCAATACGTGACACTTTTTGAAAATATGAGAGAGGTTTTTATTATTTTTCTTATCCTCGACAAAAAAATCTCAGGGATTTTCAAAATTCCTCTCCAATTGGTCAGAAAGTGATCTCGAAGTTCAACACTAAACCAATCATTTATGCAGCATGCCCTGTAGCCTATGCACATGAAAATCCTCTGCGCGACAGTGTTCTTTACGTGACAAAATCCTTTGCATGACAACGTCCTTTACGCGACAACATCCTTTGTGTGAAATCATCCTTTGTGCGACGAAATCCTCTGCATGACAATGCCCCTTGCACGACAGCATCCACAACATCCTCTGCATGACAAAATCCTCTGCGCAACAACATCCTTTGAGCGACAACATCCTCAACATCCTTTGTGGAATAGCTTCATTTTCATGACAAAATACTATGTGTGACAATGTCCTTTATGCGACAACATCCTTTGCGCAACATCATCCTTTGCACGGAGTAATCCTCTGTGCGACAACATCCTCCGCGCGCAATAATATCCTCTGCACGATGCACAACAAATTTTGCAGTGCACAATGAAATTTTTAGCGCAAAGTTGCAAATGGAAATGGAATAATAAATGATAAAGATTCTTTTTGAAACCCACCCTTGGAGATGTTAGATGATTCTAGACATAAAAACAATATTGGTGTTAACATACATGACTTTGAAAACTTCTGACAAACCTCTAACCTTAGCTATGAAAATCATGGTGCTAACACATCTCCTACATGCACCTCCTTGCATTGAGCATAGGTATGTTTTGAGAATAGGTATGTTCCACTGCTGGAACTAGTTTCTTACTTTTGACACTCGTTTCCTCCTTTGTATAATAGCATTCATTTGACTATGAAAAAAAGAAAAAAAGACAGATGGGAAAATAATGTTATCTTATATTGGCAACAGTCGTGTCGCCTTTGAACAAAGCACAAAATTTTTGAGTCCACATGTCATCAAAATTTTGGGTTTAGCATGACCTTAGGAACCTGATCTCATTACAGAGAGTTTACTCTCCTGACTAGTTACTCTTCCATTCCCTATGGAGATTTTTATTGATGTCTCTCACATCACAAAGTTTCATCATCGATTCTATGCTTCCAGAGTCGTCCATATGTCTCATGCTCTTGTTCAAAGTATTTCTATCAACCTGTGTCGTCCATTCCTCGGAACTCTTGACTTTGCCTGTCGGCCATACACTCAGTGTGTCTCAAAGTTACATGAAATTGTAGTCCTATTATGAACCTTGGTCCTAATTTCATCATTGGTAGGTAACCTTGAACCTAACAGTCGACATTTCATCATTGGTTTCTAACTGGGGGGTTTCACTTATGTTCAATGACAAGAAATATATTCACACATTGGAATTAGTGTAGTGTATTGGATGCCATTAGCCTTATTGGTGGTTTCCTCACCTTTGTCAACAATTTTCCTTATTGGCTGCTATTAAGAGGGTCTTTTTCGTTTCCTTCTTGCACCTGGTACACACGAAAGATGCACAAGGTCATTTGTTCATGAACATGTTCCTCACTTGATTTCCTCCAAATCATTAATATCTTGCTTTGTACCTCATTCTGAATGATAAGAGATGCCTCAATTCTCTCCTTTCAGCAGGTATCCTTCCATCAACTTCAATCCATATATTCTAGAAATGAGATCTAGAGTCTTATGAGTACTGATGGCGTGACGACGCAGCTCCTACATACCCCGCAGGGTCTCTGTGCCTGACCTCCCGGTCTTCAAGGATCGCTCAGTGTTCCCTTCTGAGCTGAAGCGACTCTTTCAATTCCTCCATGGAATCTCTAATGAAACCCAATCCACAGGTCCTTTTTTCACCCACACGGTTTTTTCGCACTTAACCGTGATCTTCCCCGACTCAATTTTTGGGTTTCGTGGTTTCATCTTTTTTGATGTCGAGAGTTCCTGTACTCTCGAATCCCCAATCTCCGATGAACAATTTCACCAATCTGGATCTTCTCGCCTTAGCCCCTCCTGGCTATACCCTAGTCCATGTGACCACTTTCCATAAGAACGCAACCTTATATTCCTTCTCGTTGGGGTTTTGGACTTTCAAGTGCCAAAATGCACTTGTCCTCAGGATCCACGATCCATCGAATCTGGACGTGCTCTTTACACACTAGCTCTCCTAGATAGGCTCCTAACCCATATGGCTATTATCCCTGTGACCATAGTCTTACCTCTCATCGGGGTTTTTGGTTTCAAAATCCCGATGTGCTCCAATTTCCATTAGCCCTCCAGGCCAGAATCTTGGTCCATGTGACCTCCTCTATATGACCGCAGTATTACCTCCCATCGGGGTTTCGAACTTTCCAATGTACAAATACATATCTCTTCAGGATTCACGATCTCTCGAATCCCAATTCTCTGCTAGGCTGACAGCTGGCTCCCACAACGGTGCTTCCCTCCTTATCGGGGTTTTGGACTTCGCGATTCTGAAATGCATAAACACCTTGTCACCAGGATTCCCGATATCTTGATGACCCAAATGCCGATAGATGACTTCCTGTCGGGACTTTCCCCGATGGCTCCAATTGCTGCCGTGCATCCTCCTTCGATGGACGGTCCTGATCGCCTCTCATGATTTTGAGACTTCTGACGTCCTGACTTTCTCAACCTCAGGAAATCTGATATCTCGAGTGCCAATATACCAACTCTCTTTGGATTTCTGACACCTGTCTCCCCAAACGGATGGCTCAGATTATATCGAGGTTTTCACTATGGAATTTCCCGATCTCTTGTCCATGGGAATGTCAATATCCTGACTACCGATGCCTTGATCTCTGCCACATGTCTCCACTAACGGATGGTCCAGATCGATCCCAGTACTTTTACTATGGAAATTCCCGATCTCATGACATTGAGACTTCTGATTCCATGAACGTCGATATCTCGATAACTGTCAGGACTTCTGCCTGGCGTGAGAAGGGTTAAACCCCGTGCACCTCCCAGTCAATCCGACGGCTAACGGGTGTCTGCTCAAGATCTGACGGCCCAGATCCGTTCTCTTGCACGCTTACTCTAGAGGCTAAACTCTGCGTGCCTTCACCCGATCCAACGGCTGACAGGTATCTGAGTGAGATCCGATGACTGATGATCTCCTCTTCTGTGTGCTTCTCCTGCTCCTTCCTGGACATAGAAACCAATGGTCCAGATTCTCTTTTCTCCGCCGATCCGATGGCTGCTGTGCTCCCTCCTGAGCTTCTGCACTTTCTTCTAAGACTTGGAAGAATTTCCAGTTCTCAAAGGCTCTGACCTTTGTCCTCCTTTTCCTCTCTGCGATCTCCTTTACCTAAGTTCTCGCCTGCGTATGAAAACGTTGTTCCCCCTGAGCTTCTGGGAACTCTGAACTCCTCCAAAGAGTTCTTCAACCTCTGCACTCCTTGCAGCTACGCTCTGTGCCTGAAAGCACTTGTCTTCCTAAGCTTCTGCGCCCAAATCCTCAAAGGACTCTATGACTCCTACGCCTCTGCAGGGTCTTCATGCACCCAAAGTGCTATCTCTCCTGAGCTCCTCAACACTCGGAACCCTAAGGGATTTTGTCTTTCTTCCCTTCTCCCTCAGATGGAGAATGTTGGGATGCCCTCCTGGCTATCCTCTGCCTCAAGCAACCTCTTACTGAGTGCTTATGGGTATTTAGTAACCCCACAAAGATCCCTCAGTGGATTCTTCCCTCAATTACAGAACTCAAAGAGTTCTCTTCTTCCTGTGCCTGTCTGCACACCTACTCAATGCCCACCTGGCAGAGTATCTTCTTCCAAAACTTTCAGCAGTTCTGTCCTCCTGTGCACCAATGAACTTGCTCAATGCCCACCTGGCAGAGATTCACAGAATCCTCAGTGATTCTGGTCCTTCTTCCTAAACTCACAACAGATTTCCTCTTCTATGCACTCCTTGCACTGACTCAATGCCCACCTGGCAGAGCTTCATAGAATCCTCAGTGATTCTGGCTTCTATCTGAACTCACAACAGAGTTCCTCCAATTGCACCTTGTGCCTATGCTCAATGCCCACTTGGCAGAGCTTTACAGAACTCCTCAGAGATTCTGTCTACAACTGTGTCTCTCATACACAGCCTTGCCTCCAAGGTGTTCAACAACCTTGAGGTCTTCTCCTGAGTTGTTGACTCCAGTTCTTGTGCCGCAACACGTCTTTGTCTGAAACCATAGTATTCAGAAATGCATCCTCTATGCATGGCTATTAGAACCTGCAACATTCTATCACACCCTCCTGGTGTGAAGCCTCAAAGACCTTCAACCCTGGAAATCAAGAACTCCTGCGAATGCATACCTATAGTATACATCTACAACATACAACGAAACACTCACAGACATCCACATAACACAGAATAACATGAAGGAAAAAATGCTCTTTGTATTAAATATGGCAAATGCCTGTTTATACAAGGTGTTCCTGAGCACGGCCTATAACAAGGTCTTAGATCCTCTCTCTTCTTCTCTCTACTCACAGACTATCTTCTATCCGAACTTACTTACACAAAATGAGATATGAAATCTCTTTTACCCGAGGGGGCTCTTTGAGCTCTTCCCTCCAACCTACCTACCCTATTCAATTACATTGAATGGGTTGTCTAGTCCAGCATCTGGATCTAGATCTCATCCATACAAACATTAAAGGCCGATCTTATCTACAGCCTGCACAAAGGCACATCTCTACAAATCAACAGTTTACAACATTAAATTACATTCAATTCAAATTTAAATGAGGACTGCGGCTCTCTCTTTATATTTGAATGCATGCGCTTGACGTGGCTGGCTGGCTGGCTGTCTGATGTGGAGAGATGCTCCTGCATCAAAATCCTCAGCTGAAAAATTCATGAGCTCCTGCTCATGAGCTTCCCATCTCTCAGCTTTGGAAGTCCTCTTGGATCCCAAATCATCCTCTGGAGTTGTTCATCCGCTCCATCCTGCTATTGTTGCTGCTTCTGCACTGCTGCTGCTACTGCTTCCTTCCTTCTGCTCAGCTACTCCTCACTGGCAGTCTCTGCTAAGATCAACATCATCCTTTTGATCTCCTCGATCACTGCATCCAGTTGCTCCAGTGGCTGGTCCTGTTCATGCAGTCTCCTCAGTTGCAAATTTTTTTGGCACATGGGTAGATCACTGTGATCTCACATGCTTTCTTCTTCATCTTCATCTGTGGCCTCAAGTTGCCACTCTGTTGTAGACCTCTGCTCTGTAGTCTCTTCCTAACTGACTTTCTATTCATTCACCTTCTCTGACAGCTCAACTTCTGTCAGTTCTCTTGCTGGCTCTGGATTGTTCAGCCAATCCTCCAACATCTCTAGCTCCATCTCCCATGGAGTGATAAATCTGCCTGCTTGCTCTTTGGCTTCCTTTGCTGCTAGCTTCAGTACTACAACTTCTTTCTTTTCAACTCCCTGGCCAAAATCATTGAGCCATTCCTCAGAATGCTCCTTCTCTTTTCCTTCTTAGGCAGCTTCAGATATCTTCTCCCATCCTTTTGCGATGGTCTCAACTGGCTATCCTTCTGCTATTGCTGCATCTGCAACATAGATTTCTGCCTCCTCCTGGGAAAATGGTAGGAATATCTGAATCCCCCCAATCATCAGAAGATCTCTCATATCCTCCTCCTTTGTCAGCTGCACATGCTGATCCAAACTCACCTTTGAGCTCATCTGCTCTATCAGCTCCTCCAGCTGATCAAAACTCACCTGCTCATCCCTACCCATCTGGCAATATGGGATGTCTCTACTGCCCTCCTGGAAGTCCATGGAATCAACTAATTCCATCTCTATTTCCTTGCCCACCTGGAAAACTGGAAACCTTTCGCTGCCCTCCCAGTAGTCTGTGAGATCTCGTAGTGACCTCATTTCATTGCCCACCTGGCTATGTGAAATTCCTTGGTTGTCCTCTTGACAGTCCATGAGATCCCGTAGCGATCTTAGCTCTTTGCCCACCTGGAAAACTGGAATTTCTTCTCTGCCCTCCTGGAAGTTCTTGAGATCCTCAACTGATCCCATTTCATTTTCATCATCATCGAGACCTCTCCCAGTCTCTGGTTCACATACATGAATCATTTCTTCTTCTGGTCCATTGAGGTTTTCAGCATACCTCAACCATCTTTTAACAGCCTACACTGCCCTCTGACCATCAACTCCTTGACTGGCCATTTTGCTTTCAGCTTCCTCATGGGCCATTCGTGCATCCATCTCGACCTCTTATACTACCACATCCATAGTTCGAGCTTCTCTATGTCTGCCTTTAACTCATAGAGCTCTTTATCCATTTCTGCAAGTTTTTCTACCTTGATCTTCTTCCCAGCATGCTTATGGCCTTCAATAACCATGGTGCTATCCTTGTCTGCTCTCCTAGCAAGCCTACTGCTGTCACTCTGCACTAAGAGTGTTACCAACTCCATCCTATAGTCCTCCTTGATTGCTTTCTTGATTGCTGCCTACCTGCAAAATATAAACACAGAGTCTCCAGTGCTCTATCTTCCTTTACCTTCTCCCTTTGCTTGAAATATACAAACAAAGTTCTAGCTATGATACCACTTGATGTGTATCAGAGTTATCTTTACCTCTTTCCTCTCTTGCTTGAAATATACAGACAAGAATTAAGTTCTGATACCACTTGATGGTGCGACGACGCAGCTCCTACATACCCCACAGGGTCTCTGTGACTGACCTCCCGGTCTTCAAGGATCGCTCAGTGTTCCCTTCTGAGCTGAAGCAGCTCTTTCAATTCCTTCGTGGAATCTCTGATGAAACCCGATCCAAAGGTCCTTTCTTCACCCGCATGGTTTTTCCGCACTTAACCGTGATCTTCCCCGACTCAATTTTCAAGTTTTGGGGTTTTGTCTTTTCTGATGTCGAGAGTTCCTGTACTCTCGAATCCCAGATCTCCGATGAACAATTTCACCGATCTGGCTCTTCTTGCCTTAGCCCCTATTGGCTATTCCCTAGTCCATGTGACCACTTTCCATAAGACCAAAGCCTTATATTCCTTCTCGTCGGGGTTTCAGACTTTCAAGTGCCAAAATGCACTTGTCCTCAGGATCCGTGATCTGCCAAATCCCAACGTGCTCTTTATGCACTAGCTCTTCTGGCTAGGCTCCTGGCCCATATGACCATTATCCCTGTGACCGCAGTCTTACCTCTCGTTGGGGTTTTTGGCTTCAAAATCCCGATGCACTCCAATTTCCATTAGCCCTCCAGGCCAGACTCTTGGTCCACGTGACCTCCTCTATATGACCGCAGTCATACCTCCCATCAGGGTTTTAGACTTTCCAATGTCCAAATACATATGTCCTCAGGATTCATGATCTCTCGAATCTCGTTTCTTCGCTAGGCTGACAGCTGGCTCCCACAATGGCACTTCCCTCCTTATTGGGGTTTTGGACTTCGCGATTCCAAAATGCATAAACACCTTGTCACCAAGATTCCCGATATCCCAATGACCCAAATGTCGATAGACAACTTCTTGTCGGGACTTTCCCCGATGGCCTCAATTGCTACCGCGCATCCTCCTTTGATGGACAGTCCTGATCACCTCTCATGATTTCAAGACTTCTAACGTCTCGAATTTCTCAACCTCAGGAACTTCGATATCCCGAGTGCCAATATACC